>JARGYA010000495.1:0-95479 GCA_029204335.1 Mycena vulgaris
AAAGGCGTTCGAAATCATCTAAGGCGCGCATGTAAGCAAAATGTTTGGCCATTTCTGCATCGAAGGAGGAAGGATTGGACGTGTCTGGGGCCGCGCATAAGAGCTTGAGTGCCGCCAGGAAATTCTCGGATGAGTTGATCCACTCCAGAATGGAGTACCCTTCTGCCGAGTCGTCCGAGCCCCATTGCGCTACTGTCTTGTTGACGTCGAGCAGCGCCTTCTCTGATGCCGCGAGGATGAAGGTGTTCTTCCTCATCGGCATCTCGGATGAGTGTTCCGTCGCCCATCGCAAGCGCGCGTCCGTGAACCAGAAAAGGGAGGGGTGTAGTCGGTATTTTATCGCGGCTAGTAGAAACTCGGGAGTGGAGACCGCGGGACGCGTTAGGGGGTTCATCTGGGTTGCGTTCGACATCACCATGGAGCCTTTCAGGTCAGAACCTTTGTCCTTCGCCATCTTCTCGTCCTCTTTCTTCTTCTCCGCGTCTTTAGCACGTTTGTCGCGTTCCGCTAACAAGAATTCGATCAGCCTGGGAGGGATGGGCGCGACGACCTGTGTGCAATAAGCCTCCGACGTAACCATCCTTTCCAACTCGTCCGGCGCGTATTTGTAGTAAGCGACGAGTATTGCTCCGATATCTTGCGTGACTGGCGGGACAATTCCGTTCTTCACCGCGGTCTCGTAAGCTCTCGTGGCGCGTATACTGATCCTGTTGGCTGCCTGCGCGTCGCAGTTGAATTGGTTTCGTTCTTGTAGGTCCATATCGTCGGGGATGTCGAGATCGTTGGGCTGGAGTCTCCATGCGGCGAAGTCGTAAGTCGCGTCCAGCGGGAGGTCGAGCTGGCAGATGGATTTGGTGGGCATGGTGAGAAAGGGAGAACGAAAAATTCCCGTGAAGGAGGGTTGAACGGGCTAATAGCGAAGACGCGGTGGACGCGTCGAGGAGGAAGGTGCGGTGATCTATTGATCCAGTACATGTAATTGACCCGAATGCGCAAGCTCTAATCTAATCTCCCTTATCTCCCACTCAGGCAGGCTCGCAAGCTCGCCGGCCTGAGCTCACACCTCCATGCAACTATAATCGATCTGTGGCCTCAATTTGAATGAAATAAAAAATTGGGAGATGTGTCTAGTACCGAGATGTGTACTGATGTGTAGGAGTGAACTTTGAGAGCGTAGGTACTGTATCATCGGGTTTGATCAAATTGATCGCCCGCCAAATTCGCGTCTGATTTTTTGGCTGCGAATAAAGCGCAGGGACGTTCAGGTCCAAGTCAACAAACTCTTAAGTATGAACCAGTCAAAAAATCGTATTCAACCTGTCGTATGTGGCGCTCAAATAAGACGGCACATATCACAGATACTTGAGGCTCGACCTGGATTCGCATCTAATCGATTCCATTTGCGAAATCACATCACTACGCACGGTCCTATATCGGGCGGAGAGTTTACGCTTTGGCCGATGGACAAGTACAGAACTCACACCGGTGATTGCCAAATTTCGGCACAGCCGAGGTGAAACTCAAAACGTAATACTAGGGTTAGGGCTAGCCTTATAAGGAAATAGATAAGATTAGATATACTATATAAGGTTAACCCTAACCCTAGCTTTACGTTTCGAGTTACACCTCGGCTGTGCCGAAATTTGGCAGTCGCCGGTGTGACTATCAGAGGTCTCGCACACAGGGCCAACTGCGTATCTCGCGAGGAAGTCTACATTAGCTGAAGGACAACGCGCGACGAATTTCAATATGCTTGGATTCCCTCTCTGTATGTACACCAAAGTCTATGGATCTATCTATAGCTCTATCGCGGAAACAACCTCAAATTTTCTCCTTCTCTATGGAATCGGTCTCGGAGCTCACAGCGGTCTGGACCGGTGCCATACCGCGCTGCCTAGCCTCCTCGGGAGTGAAGGTTCCGAATACATCAGTATCGTCGATCTCGCCCATTCCCGCAACGGGGAACGCCATGTTGAGAGTGTAGAAGACCATAGCCGATATGAAAAAGCCTGTGAGACTAAAAGTTAATCACTTGGGCATGAGTAAAAAGCGGAAGCGGCGTGCCAAGGAAGAAAGATAGGTAATAGAGTTGGAATAGCGGGCGGGGTGCATCCGAGTGTAGACCCGCGGTTGCCCACAGGCCGCCGATCGTGGGCGCCCAGCCGGCGATCCACGCAGGGATCGCGCGCCAGTTGAGGCCGTGCCAGAAGTAGTACGATCCGTGCAGCTCGTAGAGGTCGGTCAGCTTGATACGTTGCTTGCGCAGGATGAAGAAATCGCAGGACATGATGCCCATCATTGGGGCGAGGAACACGGAGAACGAGCTAATGACGGTGAGGAAGGTCGTCGCCTGGTTAACGAGTTGCCAGGGCTGGCAGATCCACGCAGCCATAAAGGTGATGAACGCCCCACGCCGGATGTTGATGTATCTGGGGAACATTCCCGCGAGATCGATTCCTCCGGCTACGGCGTTTCCACAGATGTTTTCGAAACCGGACTGTGAAAGCAGGCTCGTGAGTGTCATGCGCTATCAAGGTGAAGTGCGACGCACTGTCAAAGCAAATCCAAGGGCGAGGAAGAAAACGCCCGCGCGAGCCTTCGCGCTTCCTTGACCACTCTGTCCCGAGATCAGCTTCGACCTTTAAAAAGGAGTATAAAAAAGTACCTCCATGATCGCCATAAGTAAATCCGGGGGATTCCAGTAAATCACGCCGTAAATCTTCTGGCAGGCCGCAGTGACCACAAGCCCGATGAACGAAACCAGAGTACCGACGCAGAACAGGCAGCTGAAGGTGCCGAGAATGAAATCTCTGGGCCGGCGTCCGTACCGGGAAAAATCCGAGCCATTTGTCATCCCAGCGGCCTTCCCGCCGATCGTGGAGTTGATGCACCTCATCATGAGCCACGCAGTCGACCACGCCGACGAATGAGCCTCGCCCTTGTGGAAGACAGGCCCAACACCCTTGGCCACGGATAATGACCAAATTACTGGAATACTCAGATGACGAAGGAAAAAAAATAAGAAGGGACATACACATGGAGAGCATAGCGAGCGAGCAGTAGATCGAGATAACCTGGAAAGGCAGCCGGAACTTCTCTGGAGGTACCATGAGAAAGGGGATCGAGAACATCCAGAATACGAGGAAGCCAATCATATCAGTGGTCTTGGCAACACCTCCCGCGAATGCTGGAGAAACCGTGAGGAAAAGAAGGGTATTGAATGAAACGGAACGAACTGCCGGTTATCTCTTGAAATTTGGGAAACATAGCTGTGATGATTACGTTCACGAGCTTTCCACCAGTCCAACACTGTATTCGAAACGGAGTCAGTGCCAGAATATGAGTCGGACCAGGTCTCAACGCACCTGCGTAGCAGTCCAAATGAAATTGAGCATGACCCGTTGGATCAACGGAATATAGCTTCCGCGCATGCCCCAAGAGTACCGATTCTGGACGGTAAAACCGACATGCCAGCGGAGTCCACATGCCGCAACGATGAACGAAAACAAGCCGACGATGGCGCGCGATATAATGATGACTGCCATGGATCTCTCAACCGAGAGGCCGACTGTGAGGAAAGTGTTCGGCATCTGCCATGTCGCGACCTGCACACGACGTCAATTCGTGACCGGCGCGTAGTTATACAACGGGCTCACATTCAGTGACCCCAACGTCCAGTAACCAAAGAAATTGAAAAAGGTCCATGTACGCCGGCTGTAAGAACATGAGACGCTTGTGGTTGAGAGATAGTAAGCACGAACGAAGGAGGAAGAGGGATCAGGTCGCGATTGGACCAAGCGTCGGTCTTCTCGTGCTTGTCTTCATCTCCTTCGAGCTTGACGGCGTTGTTCAGTCTTTGGAGGAGCTGGGAGGGCATTGCTAGCAAGCAATGAGCCACTCGCGCGACGGAACATATATAGCACCCACGTAATGTGCCGCGGCCGACTGCGCGACGTCGCTTAAACATCTGCGGCCCCAAACTCAAATTTTCTACGCCAAGGGAGGCCAAGGGGTGGCGAGTGGCCGGCGGGCTACTGTCGGTTAATTCTTGAAGCGACAGACAGGGAGGTAGAGATAGCAGAAAAAGCGTCCCCAAGACATCGAGAATTGCAGCTTCAAGTCAAGTTCTGTGGTTCGTTAGGATGGTGGGATGCTGAACTTTGAAGTCTACGGTTTGCCGGACCGCCGTACCGTCCCGCTAGAAAACCTGATGCATTGATGATCAAATCGCGATCGCTCTCTTATCTGTTATCTCAGTTTCCAGATCGGCGATCGCAACCTTCGCTTCCGCAGTAATGTAGAGCAGTATGCCCCGGCGAAATCCTCATAGGTTTTGAAGCCTCTTGAGCAGCCCCTGGAACTCGTACCTTGACCGCAACTACGCATGTCTGTCCTCCGAATTGGCGTAGATGTAGGAGGCACCAACACGGACGGCGTGCTGCTCGATCCGCTGGCGACGTCCCAGGCGAATCGAGGCATTCTCGCATGGCACAAGTCCCCGACGACCTCCAACCCCAGCCAGGGTATCGAAAACGTCATTACGACCTTGCTTCAAGCCGCCAAAGTAGACGCTGGCGCGGTCGCAAGTGTTACCATCGGGACTACACAGTGAGTCGGATAACCAATGATAATTCTTGCACTGAATATAAAACCTAAGCTTCATTAACGCCGTTGTCGAGAAAGACCGCAACCGACTGGCCCCGGTAGCCGTCATCCGCTTGTGTGGTCCGTTCTCGCGAGACGTTTCCCCGGGGATCGACTGGCCAGCGGATCTACGGGACATCATTTGTCGCCATTGCAGCTATGTAGACGGCGGGCTCGAAGTCGACGGTGAACTCATTAGCAACATCGACGAGTCCCAGATCGCCGCCGAGTGCCAGATAATCAAGGACAAGAACATTAAATCCATCGTCGTCAATGGCGTGTTCTCCCCCTCTGACATTGTCGAGCGCCAGGAGGAGCGGGTTGCTGAATGGGTACGCAAGTACTACCCCGAAGCCGACGTCGTCATATCGAAAGAAGGTAATTTCCGACCCGTCTATACCGTCGCCTGATTCTGACGCGTCGCATAGTCGCGAATCTGGGCTTCATCGAACGTGAAAACGCCGCGATCCTCAATGCCTCTATCCTCCCCTTCGCCAAAACCACGATCCGCTCATTCGAGCACGCTATCGCGCGCCTCAAGCTCAAATGTCCTCTGTTCCTCACGCAAAACGACGGAACGATCCTCCCTGCCCACCTCGCTGCCCGGCTGCCCATCCGAACATTCTCCAGCGGGCCCACGAACTCCATGTGCGGCGCCGCGTTCTTGGTGCAAAAAGATGCAGAGAAGGAGAGCATGCTCGTCGTTGATATCGGTGCGTTCCGTCCATCCGTCTGACGAATGTGGCTGAATCGGAACTCGGCAGGGGGGACAACGACGGACGTCGGGATGCTGTTGGGGAGCGGATTACCAAGGCAAGCCGCCGCGGTGACCGAGATCTCTGGCGTACGAATGAATTTCTCGTGCCCAGACGTCAAGAGGTGCGTTCTAGTTATGTGCTCCTCCTTCACCAGGATCCTGAGCACGAGAAACCACAGCATCGGCCTGGGCGGCGGCTCAATCGTGCGCAAGACCGCCGCCGGCAAGCTGACCGTCGGCCCGGACTCAGTGGGCCATCACATCCAGACGCGCGCGCTCGTGTTTGGCGGGGACGTGGCGACAGCGACAGACTATGCCGTCTCCGACCAGGGCCTCACCGACATCGGGGACGCGCACCTCGTGCCCGCGTCGGCCACGGGCGATGTCCCGGAGTATACCGCCGTGGTGACGCAGATGCTCGAGCGTGTCATCGACAGCATGAAGACGGCGGACACCGACATCCCCGTGCTGCTCGTCGGTGGAGGCGCGGTGATTGCGCCTGACACGCTGAAAGGCGCGAGCAGGGTCGTCAAGCCGGAGTACTCCGGCGTAGCGAACGCTATAGGCGCAGGTAAGGAGCATGTTTATTGAAGAGAGAAACATCACCGACCATCCGTTACAGCGATTGCCAGGGTTTCCGGGACAATAGACACCATGGTGAGCACGGCTGACCGGACGATGCAAGCCGTCTTGGAGGATATTCAAAAAATGGCGGTTGATAAGGCGGTCGAGAATGGCGCCGTTCGGGCGTCGGTTAAAATTGCGGAAATGGACGCAATTCCACTCCAGGTACGTATTTTTCTCCTCCTTCCTCTGCTACAGCTAACCCATCCTCCTCCAGTATATCGCAAACAAGTCCCGCGTGATCGTCAAAGCGATCGGGGACTTTGACTTTTCCATCGTCTCAACACGATCCGAGTTGCCGGATGCCAGTGAAGACATCGTCGAGCATGATGTGGCTGAAAAGAAGCCGTCGGAGGGTGCCGCTGCAGAGGCACCACCGTTGGACATTCTCTCGTACAAGCCCACCGTGAACGCGAACCGCGAGTGGATCATCTCGGAAGTCGACCTGGAGTGGATTTCGACCGGCTGCTACATCCTGGGGACCGGCGGAGGCGGGACGCCGTACCCGCATTTCGTGCGTCTGCGCGAGATGATGCGTAAGGGGGCGGTTGTGCGCGTCATCTCACCGGATGACCTGAAGGATTCAGCCGTCGTTGCGTGCGGAGGAGGGAAAGGTTCCCCCACAGTGGGCATTGAGAAGCTGCCGGCCAACGAGTACGTCCACCGTTCTTCGCCCGTCTTCAAATGCTAACTGTTCCCGGTAGACAAATGGAGGCACAGCGCATGGTTTACAAAGAGCTTGGCTACCATCCCGACGCTGTTCTAGCCCTGGAAATTGGTGGGGGAAATGGATTGCAAGGTACGGCGCTCGTTCTTGTTGACATGATCATGGCTACAACTTCGTTTAGGGATGTTGCTCGGTGCTTCCAACAACTTGAACGTACCTACTGTCGACGGCGATTGGATGGGTCGCGCCTACCCGGTCTCGTGGCAAATCACCCCAGTTGTCTTGGGCGGCGACAAAGCCCACTTCCTCCCGACAGCAATTGCAGACGGAAATGGGAACAACATGGTACGTTCACGAGTGTTTTGTTACGATCTTTCTAATTCATGCACCGTAGTTGCTGCTATCTGGCATCTCGGAGAAGCTGATAGAGCGGATATTTCGAGCTGCCCTTTCGGAGATGGGAAGCCACGTCGCGTGCGCCAAAGGCCCATGCACTGGCAAGAACACCAAGGAATATGTGGTCGAGCACACTATCTCCCTCGCATGGCGTATCGGCCGAGCTGTGGCTCTATGCCGCTCCAAGAATCAAATAGACTCGGTCGCTGACGCGATCATCGCGGAGGTGGGCGGGGCGAAATCGGCCAAAGTGCTCTTCAAGGGCAAGATTGTTTCCGTCGAGCGCAAGACGGTCAAGGGTCACGTTTATGGGGAGGTGGTGATCAGCGCAAGCGATGTCAGCGGTGCCGGGGATGGCGTGCAGTTCGGTGGGCTGCTGAAGATCCCATTCAAGAACGAGAACATCATGGCGACTGCTATCGGCGCCGACGGGAAGGAGGAGGTTGTGGCCAGCGTGCCTGACCTGATTTGCGTGTGCGATGCGTCCAACGGGGAGGCAATTGGCACACCAGAGTACAGGTATGGGTTGCTGGTTACTGTCATTGGGATCCAAGCGTCGGAGAAGTGGACCTCCACTCCGAGAGGCATCCAGATTGGTGGACCGCGAGCGTTCGGGATGGACGTGGATTATAAGCCACTTGGTATATTTCAAAAGCCGAAGAGTGTAATAGACGAGTTCGCGCCATAGATGATAGAGTTTAATAGCATTTTTTTGGGAAAAGCGTCTATTGAAGTCAGGTTCAAAACAGAACCACACAACGCGCTTGTTGTCGCGCCTCGACTTGGGGCAATTTCTCTGGACTGCAAGAGTTAATCCAGCCGTGAAAAACGCGTATTTTCAGGTGCTTCTACCATGCGACTACGCACTTGTATCCAACAAGCTGACTGGCAGCAGAGTTGATTAAACTGGCAAAGCTTCGTGGGATTCTAGCTGAGATAAACATCCAAATAAAGCAGCAAAACGAGCACCTGGAAGACCTACGCGACGCGCATGACCCTCCTCGGATCTCGACGCCCTACTCGTTTATCCAATCCTCACATTACCCGTCGAAATCACTTCGGAGATCTTCATCCACTGCCTACCCATCGGGAACACCAAAAAGCACGCGTTCGCACGCGCCGTTCTTGCTCCTATGGATATGCAGGCAGTGGAGGGAGACCGCACTCCGCACGCCGCGACTTTGGACCACATTGGATATCGACGTGGTTAAATTGCGACAGCAGGTGTCCTTTCCGTCCTCGGACCTTTGGGCGAGCCTAGCTGCTAGCTGGCTCCGTCGTGCGCGCACGCACCCTCTCTCAGTCAAGCTTAGGCACCCATATGGAGAAGAACGGTCGGAAACCATGTTCCAGGCAGATCTCGCATTCCTCAGGCAGATCGGCCCCAAGCTGGAATCACTCGAGGTCCATAGGTTGGAGCAGGAAGCGGAGGAGAGCAACTATTTCCTTGCGCCACTGGATTTTACGCCCGGGGCGTTTCCTCTGCTCCGACGGCTTGTCTTTGGCCCTGCAGAGCGTGGAACGCCTCTATGTGACTCTTGGTTGGCATTCTTCAACGACGCACCACAACTTCGCGAGCTTACACTACTGAGAGAGGTCGAAGCAGCCTCTACTCCCCTTCCATGGCACCAGCTAACCAAGTTCACTGGCTACAACTTCCCGCTCGATGAGTGTTTGGAGGTATTGCGTCTTGCCCCGGATTTGGAGGAATGCACATTCATTGTTGAAATATGTGCCCCGTCCACGCCGCCCCAAGCCGTCACCCACCCACACCTGAAAACGCTCTGCCTGCTCCCAGATTCGGACGGGGAGGGGTGGGCCGACATCTTGACATTCCTCACGTTGCCTGCCGTCGAAACATTCCATCTCGAACGAATACCTAAAGTC
This sequence comes from Mycena vulgaris, assembly GCA_029204335.1. NCBI lineage: Eukaryota > Fungi > Basidiomycota > Agaricomycetes > Agaricales > Mycenaceae > Mycena > Mycena vulgaris. The sequence continues at coordinate 8,976 of JARGYA010000495.1, forward strand.
GAAGCTTCTATTCTTCAGACCCTCCTTTCCCGCTCATCCGCGCCGCTTCGAAAACTCACGGTTTGTCCCCCTAAATGGGGCCAATATGGCCAATGGGAAAGCTGTTTTCGTCTCATGGACCTCATCTGGAGGAGCTACATCTCACCTGCCCAGACCCGGAGATTCAAACCGAATTCGTCAAAGCATTTGGCACAAGTCAAGAACAGCTTCTCCCGCAGCTCCGCCATCTCTTTCTCTACCACCCCAGCGCCCAGTTGAACGAACTGTCGGCCGCGGTGACACAGAGGAAGATGCTTGATCCTGACGGACAACTTTTGTCTGTGCGCCTGATGTTGCCGACGGGAGACAGCTTCCGAAGGTTGCATGTCGTGCAATTCCTTTGACAGCACGCAACAATTCGTGTAAACTAATTCTAACAACCTGGCGAGGCGGTCAGTCGACCAAGCGGTTCGGAGTGGAGGTAACTCACCGGAACATTATTATAGTAAAACCAAAGCACAATAATTATTCCCAAAATCCCTCCAAATCATCAGTGTCCAACCCTAGAAACCCTATTAAACGAGACCCGTTATACGGGCCCAAACTGAATGAGGCCTAGGAGCCACAGCAGGACTAGAATGCCGATGCAGCACGCGAACGAGGACCAAAACCTAGCCAACGCCCTCCTGTCCGCGCGCGCCAGGGAATACGATGAGCGCGGGTCGTAGTACGCGTAGTATCCCTCCGCGGATGGTGCGGCCGCAGGGAGGAAGAGCGGTGTGGGCCCCGAGGACGAGATGCCCGTGTGCGGGTGGGGGTGAGGGAAGGAGGAGGGTGAGGGTGGTCGGAAAGCACTGGGGAGCTCAGGGCTCGGATACTGGACGATCGCTGGTATGGGCCCACTGGCAGCATCTGTCACGGTGTCGTTTGCCGAGGTCGACGGGCTGTACGCGGGAGGCGGGGAAGGGTCACGCGCGCGAGAGGGCTCGGCCTGGGGTTCTGCAGGCTCAGCAGGAGGCTCCGTGCCACCCTTGGCGTCCCCGCCTTGAATTATCATGGTGGTGGTAGTGCGCGAAGCTGCAAGTCAACACAGATAAACACTGGCAATGGGCTTTAGAGCTTTCAAGGAGTATGTTATAAAACAGTCCCGGCCATCTACGTACTACATAGGCGCGTTACATTTATAAAGCACAGATAACGAATAACATTGCAATGTAACCAGAAGAAAAGGAGTGTATGAACACCGGCTATCCCGTGTCCCCGTCTTTCGCGCCGTTTTTCGACTCCGGGGAGGAAGGGGACGGTGTAGGCGTAGTCGGCGACAAAGAAGCCAGTACGGAAGAGCCCAAACCGAACTTCAGCTTGAGCTTTTTCGGCGGAGGGTCGTCGCCCAGTTTTGCGGACCGTGTCACCATCCCACCGCCGACACCCTTCTGCGTCCCGAGGTCCGGCTTCTTCGCCTTGGTGAGGCGCTCCAGCATCTCGTCGTCGTCGTCGTCGTCATCCGATCGCCGCCGTTTGTCCCCAGACCGCGGTGGGGTGGGTGTGGGCGGCCGAGACTCGGACTTGGCGCGCACAAGCGCCTCGAGCATATTATCCTCGTCGTCCTCGTCCACAGGCCGTTTTGGTGGCGGCGGGCCACTGGAAGACGCCCCCTCTTCCAGGGAAGACGTCGTCGCGTTCGACGACGGCCCTGCCAGGAGAAGCTCCGCGTCGATTGCCCCGAGGTCGTCGTCGTCCTCGCCGTAGTCCATCAACTGCCCTAGTGACGGCGACGGCGTTCGCGGAGTAAGATTCGGCTGGAAGGCGCCCAGAACGCCGCCCATCGTATTAATACGCCGCTTCCGTTTTAGATTCGGCATTGGCGATCCGCGTCCACCGCCGATACTGCGGACCCATTGCTGCTGGCTAATAGGCGGAATGTAGTCGTCCTCGTCCTCTTCGGTATTGAAGTAGTCCTCCTCCTCGGCATCCAGTACGCGGCCCTGGCCCGGCCAGCGGTTGTCCAGCGGTCTGCAAGCAAAGTAAGCATCGGGCAGATGAAGCCAATGAAAAACATACTTTTCTGATTTGGACTCCTCTGGTGGCGGCTCGTTGTTGATCTCCCACCGCTGAATGAACAACAGGAAGCGCTCCTTGCCCAGGGGCGTCTCCGCTAATTTTCGGATCTCCTCCTCATGGTGTGTCATGCAGTACTTGATCATATCCTTCATGTTTTCCTACGAGAAAGGGTGAGCTGGAACACATGCAAAGAGGACGTGACGCACCCTTCTCATGTAATCAAAATACTCGTGGCATGAACAACTGAGAAGGTTATCCCTCCGTGACTCCCGAAGCGTCAAATCGAGTATCGGCTTCAGTATATCGTGCTTCATCATCTGCGTATGCATATTCGCATTGTTAAGCTTTAGAATCAGCCGGAAGATCCGGAAAGCGGCTAATCACGAACGTAATCAGCACCAGTGTATAGGACAGGTCGTCCGACACTTACCGTGCTGTAGGTGCTTGTCCCGCACTTTAAACAAGGTGGGCACACGCGCGAGAATTTGGGAAGAAGCGACATAGAAGTAACCTCGGAATTGATGTCCAGAGATGAAGTTGTACAGTAGGTCACAGAGGTACGTGAAACGATTTGTTTCTTCCCGCGTCAATGGTAGAGCAGGGTCTATTCGCCCTGTCAGACAGAGAAACGCACTACATTACACGGCGACTCACCAGTCATATTCTTCCACTCGGGAAGCTGGATCAAGGGTTTGAATAAGATGTTAACGGCACCGTCCCTATAGAAATAGTCCATGAACCGCTCGGTGCCAGGGTCGTCCCTGCGTACACCTCGCATGCCACCAGCCTGTGGAAGTAAATAGGTAAGCTTCAAGGACGGATACCCACATCACAAATAGCTCACAGCAGCTTCCGTCCCCGGCCCACTCGCAGGCGGCCCAATCTCCCCCGGTACCGGAACGTCTAGCCACACCTTCATCGCGTCGCCCATCTGGCTCTGCACGGCGAGGTCCTCGCTGCGCGCGACGATCCCGCACACGAGCTCCGCAAGCGTCTGCGCCTTGTCCGCCCCCCGCTTCTTCGCGCTGCGCTCCTTCTCGATCGCCTGGACCTGCTTCATCACGTGGCTGCGCACACCGTACACGTCGTGGTCGAGGAGCGCCGAGAACACCTCCCCGGCCGCCCCAATCACCGCGCGCGACGCGGGGTCCTTCTCCGAGTGGCTGAGCGCCCACTGCACGCCGAAGAGCACGCCCCGGTCGACCAGCGTGCGGAAGAGCGCCATCCGCGCGGGCAGCTGCACGTTCTTGCCCATGGCGCACAGTTGCTGCATTAGGAAGACGACCTGTCGCCGAAGACGGATGTCGTCCTGGGAGAGGTCTTCTGGCGGCGCGAACGCATACGAGTTGGCACGTTTGGCGGCGGCGGAAGCCGCAGGAGAAGGTGGGGTGACTCCGTTGGTGGGGGGCAGTTCGTTGGGGGGGCTCTGTTTCTCAGCCGTTCCGTTCACCGGAGGTTGTGCTGGCTGGGCGGCAGCAACCTTCCGGGGTCCACCGCCCGTCAGCACCTCTTCATCGACATAGAGTCTGACAACTTCGCGCAGGAAGGTGTGGTCCTGCTGCACATGCGAGATGATGTCGATCTGGTTGAAGATGATACACGAATTGAGGACGTTGAAGGTTGAATCGTCCAGGGCTCGCGCGAGGACCACGTCTTTGAGGAACTGCAGACGATACGTGTGGTGAATCTTCCGCTGCATCCCGGCGTCTTGTATCGGTATTGGCTCATGGAAGTGCGTCGTCTGGGACAGAAACTCCCGATAGTTCGCCTTGTAAGTGGGAAACTCAGGATCGTACTCGAGCATCCCTACGACACCGGGGAAGAGATCGTCAGAGAGGATATGCTCGTACAAGTTGTGGTCATTTAACATGACTGGACCAGGAAATGAGGCGCGACGATAGAGAAGATGAAAGAAGAAAGACGCACGGATTGTTTGTGTAATATTGCACAACGCATGTAAGTTTTCTATACTCTCCAAATCTTCTGCAGTTTGGAGGACGTCGATTAGTGCTTTGAAATATTCCTAGTTTGGCTCAGCGATGTTCGGGAGAGTCGACATGATACTCACCTCCGCCATAATATATTCACATAATCGCTCCTTCACTTGCGGTGTCTTGGAGAGGCTCTTGATCGCACGTTCGATATCCGCGATGATACCCAGTTGCGGAGCCGGAAGTTGGCCGCTGCGAATAATATTCGCAGACGTCACTGAAGGGTCCGGAGGAGACGAGGAAACAAGGGTTTGCTCATCCGAGACGTTGATGTGGTTCTGGACATCGACGATGAAATTCCAGACTTCCGAGCAACCTTCGGGGTCTTGAAAGCTGAGTGCGTAGTCAGCGCCGTTAGGCTCCGTCCACACAATGAGCGTTTCTGGAGGGAGTGAGTAGGTAAAGGATACGATTAGGAAGAGCGTACCTTGCTGCCGCTGATAGACGTCTGTGCTCCGTATTGGAGTCGATAAAATGATATCGGAGTAATTGCGTTCGGACCGGGCGATGAGGTGCGCCTGATCTGAGTCCTCCTGAAACTGGCCGAAACAGAACGCGGTGCCCTGGTCTACCCAACGCTGGCCGACGAGCTCATAGACCTGTGCGAAATTAGAGATCACAGAGGGGAGATTTGCGGCAATACATACCTTGACGCGCTTCATCTCCTGCTCTTGTCCGTCCGGCATCCAGTCCTGCCCATCCTCTCCCTGTCCGCCAGCCGCGCCGGACACCGAGTCGGGATCGGAGGAGTCGAGGAGCATCTCGTCGGCGTCCGTTCTGACGAGCTCGCTCGTGTGCACGGTGGGGGGGTCTTTGTCATCGTGAGCCACTGCCTCGTCGAGGGGTGTTTCCGGGGAGATGGTGCTGCTCGGCGCGACGGTGGGGTTGTTGTCGTCGTTCTCCGCGGGCGGAGGAGGAGAAGAAGAAGGGAGCGTGTCTGCGGATGGCGGGGGGTCTGCGTCGGCGGGGCCAGCGCCAATGACGTCGTGGTCAGTGTTTTGTTGGTTATGTTGCTGGCCGACGAGGGCGTCCATGGCCAGCCGTTGAAAAAAAGAGGCTCCTCGTCGGAGGTCAAGGCGAACTCCAACTTTCGCGTGGTTTGCTCGGTCCGAGGCCTTCAGATCGCAACACAGCCAAACAACCCATAGCGTCCCGTTTTGGCGAGAAGCATGTATTTTGTGGCTAGAGACACGAAAATTATAACTCGGTCTGTAGAAACCCGTGGGTTGAGTCCGAAGGCAGATTTCTCTATGATCGTCCATCAAACCCTGCCCGGTTATGAGTTTTCAACGGACGCTGAATGAATTCAAATTTAACTCGATAAATGCTCTGAAGGCTTCATAACAGTACTCTTCTGATTCATTTCATAGATATTCTCATAATCAGTCTAAGCGTAAGCTCTCCAACCGATATAGGACCGTGCGAAGACGTCGGTGGTTTGATTTGCAAACGGAAGTAAGAAAATCAAGCCAAAAGTCTGTTGTATCAAGAAGGCCGAGGTTGCTGACCGATTATAAGAAGGATGCGGGTTCACATCTGTAACTACTATACAGACGGCCGAGGCGATGCACCAGGCTCGACATCAAAAAAGAAACAGGCAAGTACTCCAGTTACAGGTGCGGCTACGGGTGCGTCAAGACGTTCGAACTAGTTATTTTCTTGTAAGAAAAATCAGTCTCACGGAAAAGGGGGAAAAGAAACCGGAATACCTGCTAATCATATGTACAATATCTTTCCGCCTGATATTTGGATACGAATATCCATGCCATCCGCAACCAATTCTCGGAAAGGGAGAAGAGCATCCTCCAGATCTTTGAGGCTGCCAACAACATTTCTCTCCCAAACAAGGCAAAATGATTCAAGTGCAACGAAGCCCTCGCGATGTCGAGCCTGCCATCTCGCGGCTAGTCCTCGCTGCAATAATTTCATCTTGTGTATCCCCTCTGCGGGGTGGTAGCCCAATAAAGTAAGGCGCTGGAGTTTGGGGAGGAAAGCAGGGTCACAGTCGTTGAAGAAATCAAAGAAATCCACGATAAAGCTTGTGGATGGCTTCCAAATCTCGAGGTCGACAAGTTCAGGCATCTTCGTTAGCGATGCGGCTTCAAATATGGCCTGGTCCACACCGTCCAGGCGGATGGTGAATTTACGCAGCGGCGGCAAGGAGCGCGATAGGAATGCAATGAGAATCTCATCATTGAACGCGTATGATTCGCAGTCGAATATCTGCAGTGTGTGCAGGGCAGGTAATGCAAGGACTTCCAGGATGTTTATCCTGAATTCGGAGACATGCTGATCCGATTGGATTTCGAAGAGACTGAGGGACTGCAGATTTGAATGGGTTAATTTAGTGTGATCTGCGTCTATGTCGTAATGCGGGAAGGTGAAAGCGCATTCCGTGAGATTCGGAATGAGACGTAACACCTCCAAGCAATCGGGAATCATGTAGCATGTACCCGAGAATTTCGTTAACTGACGCCATGGGAGGGCTATAGATGAGGGGGGAGCATCGTTGAATGATGCCTGGCGAAGAAGCGGGGCATTCTTGAAGATTTGGTAGGAAGGCCCTCCCCACAAATCATAGTCATCGGCGTCGAGAACCCATATGGTCAGCTTCTGTAGCAAGGGAAAGCTCCAGCCACCATAAGCGTTCTCTATTTCTTCGAGCTGGTGGACACATATTTCCACCTCGAGGGATCGGATTCTACCTGAATGTTCAATGAGCGTATCCGAGATGGCACTGGTGATGTCATCCTCCAAATCGCGATCTATACGCAGTTTCAGAGAGAGCGGCAATGCTCTCGCACGGTCGAGCCACGTTTCGAGTACATCGGCACCGAGGCGACCGTTGAAAACCATCGTAGCCCACAGCGCAGGAGTAGAAATGGCGATTTCCTTCCACTTGCTACAAACATGTGTCAAGAGCATCGGAGGTTCACAGGGGTTCACCGTGGGCCTTCCGAGGTCGTTTTGGGAGGTCGGGAGGCACTGGAGAAAGATCTCGGACGTGATTTCGGGGGGTAGCATCAAAACTGGATAAACGATGGAATCCAGTTGATGCTGGGCATCGTCTCTTTTTGTGAGAAGGTTGTCCAACAGGGATCGGTAATGCGCTATATCTGCATTTGTGTCGGCGACAACTTTACGAAGGATGGCGCTGTTGGCCATTCCGAGTGGTGGCAGAAGTAGAGAGAGTTTTCGTCACGCGTTATTACCCGGCGTCACAGTCGAACAAGTTTCCCCACGGGGGCAACACGGGGGCCCACAACCTTGACGCGGCAGTCATCATGCAGAAAGCAGTTCTAGATGCACTCGAACGGGATAGAACAGCTGTGCCACGGCCAACTCCATGTCATTGCTTGATGCCCCCGTCGAAATTTCAAATCACAGCCGAGATTTTTCCCTTTTGCCTTCCATAGATTAAGGACCTACGGAAGGAGCCCGGTCTATCGCGCACAGGCTGCAACGGTCTTCCTCGGGCATGGAAAGAGATCGCGCTCGGCGGGACACCTGAGCTCTAGACAATTGTCCTTGTGTAGGTGCTTGGATGTCATCGACGAGCATGTCGTGTCAAGATCAAGGGTGGATAGACCGGTACTTGGCTCATGCAGCTCCCCGCCCTCTTTCGATTGCTCTTTGGAAGCAGGCCGAGCATTCCGCGGAGGCCCGTTCATACCGAGTCGTGTGCGTAGCATCATCCACTGACACGCCCACCGAGTGCAGTATCTGGAGCTGATTCTCAGTCAACACTACAGCGTCCGGTACTCAGACTGCCTACGCCTACCCCGGTTCTTCGGATTCTGTCAATGTTTGCAAAATGCACCCCAGCTTCGGGAATTTCAATTGCTACTCTACAACTTGTGACTTTCTCCCTTCCATTCAATTGACGACATTCGACGGCGAGATCTTTAACTTGGATCTATCCAAACTTATTCCAAATCTCACCGAAGCCAGATGTTACAGAAGCCAGGTGTTACATGTGAGACTTGGATCATCATCGAACTTCGCCGACATCTCACGTAAGTTTGCGGTCACTGACCATCTTGAAATCATACACCGCGACCAATCCCTCAGCCATGTTTGTCTACTTAACACTACCAGTTCTTCAATCCCTGCATATCGCCCACGTGAGGGGCTCCGCACTTTCCCCAGGTTCACTTTACATGTTTCTGACTTACCCGTCGTCCCATCACACACCCTCTCTGTCTAGGTCGGAAACGACATACTGTATGATTGGGACAGCTGCTTTCTTGCGTATCTGATTCGCTCGGAAACCTCGAGGTTTACTCCCCTGACTCGTAATTCCAGCGCCAATTCTTCGCGCTCGGTTCCCCAGCAGTCCCTTCCCCGACTGTGAACGCTACATCTTGTAACCGCCCGCCCACCGTACAGATTACGATGATCTAGTCAATTTCCTACACAGACGATCCTCTACTACTCCCACACTCGCCAAACTCCGGTACTTCCGGCGCACCTCTCCGCATGGGCTCTGTCTCCAAGACAAATTTTCTGCCAAAATTGGTACTAGCACAGGAGAGGATGACGCGACCGGTCATCTAGCCAGATTGGCGATTCGGCGAATGATAGAATTGATATTCGCATTGGGACCACTAAGAAAAGCCATGTCAAACACGTTCAGCACGTCCGGTGATGCAGCATGCGAGTTCGTTTCTTGAACCGCGAGCGATTCCACCCAGGTAAGTTAGGAGATTTCATACCAATTGCTTATTTTATTCGGCCCAGCGTGATTTTTTTTTGCCCGATACAGGACCGCGCGAAGAGATCCTAATTAATTTACCGACGGAATCAAAAATGAATTTGAGGGGAACAGACAGAAGTGAATTTAGCCCTGGCATCGTATTGCTCTCCTACATCCCACCTCCTTGCTTCTGTCATAACTGGAAATAACCAGATTCTGCTTCCCAGATCAGTATAAGCCCGTCACATGCTTCGCACTTTATACATGTCAGAATGGGAGCGGCGTCGGAACGACGAGACCAAATGGAACCGTGGGAATCGTATACTCCGGTAACAGTTGTAAACGGGTTTGCGGCCACGGTTCGCTTCTATTTTTTAGGATCGAACCTCGCAATCTCCTCGCATAATTGATTCTTTTCGATTGGGCAGAGTCCAAGGCTTTATTAAGAGGCGTAGACTTCAATTACTTGTTCAAGTTCAAACCCGGGTGGGATCGGAGTCCAGACCCGGATCAAATCGGAGTAGCTTGAACTGGAGCAAGAATTAATTGTAGCGTTCGTTTATAAGGCTCTATCAACCATTTCGCTTTCAGGCCGCTTTGAATTATTATCGTCCGCAAAACCAACGGTGCTGAACCGGTAGATTCCGAGTACTCCGGAGTGTCGCATCGAGCAACCAAGACGTAACTTAGTACAACATCACAAACGTCGACTCTCCTGAGCCAAAGGTACCCCTGCTCCGCGACGACGATCCATTTTACCAGAAAAGGCGAGATGTTTCTTATCTTCATGGGTCTAACTTGAAGTTCGGTTTCCACCATTTGGGGGTTTTTTTTTTTTCAACCCACCGATGCGAGAGTTAGCGCGGGAGGCGTTAATGACCCGCTGAGGGAGGTGAATGGCCAAAAATTGGCAGTCAAGGACCAGCTGCAGAAAGTTGTATCTCACATCTCGATGAGATGATATCCCGTTTCTTCTTATAGCACTTTTATAGACCGGCGGAAGAGTGTGGCTACACTGCCGAGTTACCAGACTTTTCTTGACCGGACTAACCTTTCGTGGGACCCAGGGGCCCAGTCAAGAACGCCTTTCGCGAGTCCGGCGGCGCACCCGCGTTCGAGTTCAATGAGCAAGTCACAAGCGGGTCGTCTCGTAGGGAAATAGACAAGCTTCAATCTCAGTATACAATACAGTCGGGCGCACGCACGCTACAAGATGAGTTCAAAATCAGTGCCAAAAATACAGTATGCAAGATAAGTTCAGATTGTTTACGATTCAGTGGCCAACGCGGATCCCAGCTCTTCGACGCGGATCCCGAGCTTGCTGTCGTTCTTCTGCTCCACATCGACCATCGCGTCTTCCAGCTCTTCGACGCTCAGTACGACCTTGCTGTCGTGCACGCCCACGCTCTGTTCTTTGCTGCTCTGCTCCTTTTCTTTACTCTTGCTGCTCTCCTCGAACTTGCGTTTCGGGATGACGGCGTGGAACGCGGATTCCCAGTCGCGGGTGTCGACCCAGTGCACCAGGATCTCGAACGCCTGGTTCACGGTGAGGACCTTGCGTGTGCGCAGCTCCGAGAGATACGTCCCGATAGGCAGACGCGCGGTACGGATCCCCGACGCCTCCGCCTTATTTAGGCACTCGTTCTGTACGCATTCAGCAAATTATTTAGACGTGCCGGGGGAGTATGAGCACCTTGAGGCGGTTGTGGTCGCAGATGCCGCCGATCACATACGTCTCGTCGGGCTTGAGTTCCGTGAGCTCCTCGTCGGAGTCGGCGGTGAGGTAGACCACGGTCTGCTTGACGAAGGGGTCCTCTGCCCAGAGGCGCTCGTAGCCCTCGGACCACCACTCAGAGTTGACCCAACGCTTGTATCCGGCATCGCTCATGCTCTCGAGCCGCGTTAGGCTCTTGCCGTTGAGCGAGGTGAAGAGCAACGAGAACTGGTGCCCCGCGTTGCGGTTTGCGCTGTATGTGTACGCCAGCTGGGAGCACAGGGACAGCACCTCCTACTCCCAGTGAGAGACAAGGAGGAGAAGTGGGCGAGGATGGCCATACCTTTTCCGTCATCTTGTCGTCGAAGCCGAGATCGACAACGACCCTTCCCCCGAACGGTGGGCCAACCCTGCGCTTCTTCGGCTGCGGCTCATCTTCCTCGTCGAGCTCCCCGGCGGCACGCTTCTCCGCCTTGGCCCGCTTCTTCTCTTTTCTCGCGAGCCGCTCCCTAGCGCGCCGTTCGAGCTTCTGTGCGGCGAATTTTTCGCGTTTCGCGGCCTTTTTGAGGGAGCTTTTAGACGGCTGCACGGTCTCGCCGGCTTCAGGCGCCTCTTGATCGACACTGGCCTCCTCGACGTTGTCCATTGCGCGCCGTCGCCGGCTGACTGAAAGGTAATAGAAGAAACCGAGTTTGGCTCTGAAATTTGATGCCACTGGTCTCTCGATTTGCTCTCTCCACATTCGCTCGGGTTGCGACCACTGTACTCGTCGGGATCCTCGCAGTTATATACCTCAACGCACGCACAGAAAAGCACTCCAGAATGGCTGCAATCGCACCGCTCAAGTTTATCGCTGTCCCGGCGCTCAGCAAGCACACCGCGACCGTGATATTCGTGCACGTAAGTCACGCAGCGTCGTAGTCGCCGTTTCGGCTGGGTAACCCACTCGAAGGGCCTGGGCGACACGGGGAGCGGCTGGAAGCCCGTGGCCGACATGTTCAAGAGTGCCTTGCCGCATGTCAAATGGGTGCTGCCTCACAGGCGCGTTCCCGCCGTCCTGCACCATTGGCGCGCTATTTACTCGCATTTAGCCCAACGATGCCGGTGACGGCCAACGGAGGGATGGTTATGCCCTCCTGGTTCGATATCGTTTCATTCGGACTTGACTCGGACGAGGACCAGCCCGGGATGCTCAAGACCGTGCACTCGCTCAACCAGCTCATCACAGCCGAGGTGGACGCGGGCATCCCTGCCAACCGCATCGTCCTCGGCGGGTTCTCCCAGGGCGGCGCGATGTCGCTGCTGACCGGCCTCACGGCGGAGCGCAAGCTCGCGGGCCTCGCGATCCTGAGCGGCTGGCTGCCTCTGCGCGCGAGCTTCAAATCTGTGTGTTTTATCTTGTCTAGTTCTCGCGGCACCGCTTATGGACGGGAACACAGATGGCGTCCGAACATGCCGCGTCCATCCCCATGTTCTGGGGCCACGGCTCCGCCGACCCGCTTGTCAAGTTCGAGCTTGCGCGCGGGTCGGTGGACTTCCTGACGAAGACCATCGGCATCCCGGAGGCGCCGTCCACTGGGGAACTCAAAGGGCTCTCGTTCAATGCGTACGCCGGGGTCGGGCACTCGACGAACCAGAAGGAACTCGACGACTTGAAAGCCTTCTTAAACAAGGCGCTCCCGTGATACTGCTATGTGGAAACTTATAATGTAATTTTACGCTCAATACACCCGACTTGGCTAGAGTATCAGCAGACTCTGGGTGGACGGCGCGAGGCTGCGATAGACTTCAGACGCGCCACGTTCCGAATAATGTCGATTAATGGCAATGGCGGCTTGGTGCACTCGTCCGACAGGCGATGGCCGATTATCAGACTCGAACCAGATCCCAAGGGCAAAGTTTGATGACAGTCGATCACTGCGCCGTAGGGCTGCTCCATTGATCGACTATCATCAATCGCTGAATAGCGACCGGTTCGAGTCCAGCCGATTATTTTCCCGGCTCAATTCTATGACTATAGCTGGAGCTTCTCGATGAGTGGCACGGTCCTGGAATGCGGAGAATCAGACGAATAGCTCATGGCTGTTGATTGTGAGATCACGTGTGGCCAACGGGGATTCATATCTCGACTTCGCGGAGGCGAGGGAGGGAATAAGTACATCGATGAGCCGTCGAGTGTTGTATTCGTAGATTGAGAACCACTGAACACCGGCAACGTATCCCGGCTCAGCTCGATCAGAAAAGGGGACGCCCACATAGTCCATTGACGACGTGGTGAGCTGCCGTCCGTTCTTGAGAATGCCTCGGTGCTACTGTTCCTAAAAGATGGGACTCTTGTCCGAGTTCGTTCTTAGTCGGTCGAGTAGGAACAGAAACCCATCAGCCCACAACGTAAGGGTGTTGTGCTGTGCGCTATGGCGAGAGACCTGGGAGACGTTAAGCGGAAACGGCAAGACCTTGTACCAGTTCTCCAGTGACGCGGTCAATGCCCAGTGCTGCTTCTATCGGAGGCTATCCAGTCCCTTGGGCGCGGTTTTCAAGTCTCCGTTGTCAAACATTCAGGGCAATATACGTAGTCTCCTGCAGATCTAGCGATATGGTATCTCCTACAGTTCAACTCCTTGTCGAATTTCTGGTGAAAGCACTCGAGACTTACGCAGTCTTCAGCGTTGGCTGCATTTCAAGCTGTTTCACGCTATCCTGCTATTCCTTCGGTGGCAACGATCCAGAGCTCTCTTATTCGCATGCCGAGGTCGATGGCTAATAGGGAGGGGTTATTGCACCGCCACACAATTCTTACTCGAAAGTGGAAGCACCCCGGTTCAACTTGATTGGAGATGTTGGAAAGTACGCTGTTGCCTCGCGAGCGAAGAGGAGTTCATAAGCAAGCGATATGGCACAACATCGTTACGGTATCTGCATACATCAGCACGGGCACTCCAGCAGTCAGACCGACTGTTCGTCGTCATCTTCCCCCATGCGAGCCACCCGTGCGCGCCGCACCGCCGAGACCTCGGGGTGCTGCTTCCGGTACTCGTGCTTGAGACGAATCGCCTTTGAGTATCCCCGGTACATGCCCGCTGCCTGCTCGTACGGCGCTGTCAGGGGCCGCTGTGAGTTGGCCAAGAAAGAAGCATCCATCGCATTGAAGCTCACCTAGAGGTCGGCCATCGAGGTCGGCATCTAGACCCTCGGCAATCTCGACATCACGCTCCGTCCAAGTGTCCACGTCGAGGGGAGGCTCGAGCGCATTGTCGTCGGAGGATTCCTGAGGGCTGTCGTCGTCGTCAGTTAGCAGGGGCCCTTCGTCGGCGTTGCCCTGCTGTTGGCCCTGCTTCTTGTCGCCTCCGTCGGCGTTGCCCTCCTGCTCGTCGCATCTGGCGTCGTTGCCCTCGGTGCGTTTGCGCTTGGGGGCGGGTGTAACGTCTGAGAAGTTCGGCTCCTTGATGGTCACGACGGACTGATCCTGTGAGAGGTCACGAAGAAGGGTCTGGAATCCTCGGAAGAGGCCCCAGGCGAATCTCACGTAGACGTTCATCGGGTGGATTCGGCGCGGCATCTTGATAGCTCGGAGATGATATTCCACTGCGAAATCGGCCATTTCTGTCGTGAGGCATACGCAGACCGCCGTGCCCTTGTACGGGGTGAAGACGAAGTGGCCCTTCTCCATACCCGCCCCATTGAGGTCGGCGCGCAGGGCGAGGCAGTTCGGCGGGGAGTTAATGCCTCCAGCGTTGTTCGTCATTGCGTTCATTCCCCTGAGGGCCCACTGGCATTTAGATGAGCGATAAGAGTCTCGAAGGGCGACCCCGCAACGCACCCATGGTGCCTCCCCCTTAGGGACCAGGTGGCTGTTCTCCAGACGGCTGACGTCCCCAGTCACTGCACACCGGCCGTCGGTCACCTTAACCACCGCGCTGTATGTTGAAGCAGTTGACCGTGGATGAGCGGCTCTAGCTCCCATCGCGGCGAGGTCCCAATGTGAAGGCAGGACGCGGGGCGGGGTCCATGCGCGGAACGATGTACAAACTGCGTAGCATCTACGAACACATCACAAACCGAATTCGAAGACACGGACGGCGTACGCTTCTCCGGTCATGCGGTACGCGTAGTGGCCAGGCGGTAGAAGACTTTTATCGTCGTCGGGCGCGGTCAGGTCGACATCAGCGTCCACCACACGAAGAGTTCCGTCCTGGTTGTTCGCCAGAATACGACATGCATCCAAAACGACGGAGAAGGGGACACCGCGCTGGCCCGAGGGGGCCTCAAATGCGACCAGAATCAGCATCAGTTTGAGCGAGCTGTACCCCGGGTGGTAGATGTTGACGGTTTCTGTGGGGTCGAGCTCATCGGATATATCCTTTACGGGCTTTGAGTTGCCGCCAGCGAGGAAAATGCTCATCCGAGTTCTGGATGAGCATTGAGAAGCGATTCGTCACGTCGTGACGTGAGACGTTGGACTGTGCCAAGCATTATGTAAACCGAATGACGTCACGGTCAAAGCGCTTGATCGCCAGCCTTACTTAATTGAGAGGTGGCAGCTCGTCCATCAGGAAATTTGCGCAAAGCGGATCAGCGCTCACACCGGCATAAAATTGATGTCCGCATCACAAGCTGATAGAATCTGATGGATCGGCTGATACCGGCTCATTACATCCTCATCGAAGCTAGCGACATCCATCAGAGCGGGTAGCAGCTGGCGAGTTTCGCGCAGGCCATGCGCAGCGAGAGCCGGCGGACGCTCGCCTTGTGAACTACGGTCAGCGCGGCTCGAGCATATACTTAAGTACAAGTCTAGTTCAGGACATTGTACATTCCAATTTCATCCCATTGCCGCCACCAAATCCGGATCGCACAAAAAGAGGGCAGGAAAATAAATATGTATATTTGATGTATATGGATGTGATT
Source organism: Mycena vulgaris (assembly GCA_029204335.1). NCBI lineage: Eukaryota > Fungi > Basidiomycota > Agaricomycetes > Agaricales > Mycenaceae > Mycena > Mycena vulgaris. The sequence continues at coordinate 24,325 of JARGYA010000495.1, forward strand.
ACACAGATACGACTACTGCTGCTCGTTCCCCTGCCTCCGCCCTCGATACCACAGGGGCCTCGCGGGCGCGGCGCTGCTCCCGTAACTTGGCGAAAGAGGTCACGGCGGTGCGATGCTTTGAAGCAGAGGCGGCGTGGGTCGGGAATATTTGCCTGGCGCAAAGAAATGTTAGCTGATGGGCTGACATGGATATAAACAACACGTACTTGTTCCACCAGTCCAGCGGAGCCGAGAAGCGCCAGTGCTTATATGTGCGATGAAGAGCGGCATCCATCTTACGCTGCATCGCGCTCTATTGTGCTGAACCCGAAATCTGACAGGGAGCTGATGCTGTCCAAAAGATCTGATATCGCGCTGGCGAACGCTCGTGAGGCCGCATATGACACGCATCAGTTCTTGATTGATCAGCAGTGCCACCCGGCTACATCGGCTTTCCGCAAATTTCCTGATGTCCGATCAGGCCGAAGAAAATTGGCAGAATCATGAGTGAGATAGAGTCGGTTTTCTGAGGTCCAATTAATTGGTATGACCGCTGGCAACTCCATGGAGTCTTCACCTCTCCCTCTCCCTCTCCCTCTATCTCCCATCCCTGCCCGCTCGTTCAGAGCTACTCGCTCCCACAATTTTTTTGGCTTCATTTGATTTCAAATCAACGCAACCAGCGACAACAGACGGACTTTGCGCCCGCCGCCCAGGAGGCCTCGTAAAGTTCACGAAGACTCGGACTCCTCGCGTACGGCGTTCGGCGATACAATGCAGTGCGAGGGAACAAAGAAGGCGGGGCGCTCGAACAGAAGGTGGCGCGGCTCACCGCACATTCGCGGTCGTTGTGGGTGTATTTACAGTGAGCCGGGTTGCAACCCTAGCAAGTCTCGAGCGGGTTTAAGTTGTCCGGTTTTTCAGTCCCGGATAGTCGGCAGTATCAATCTAATTCTCAGGTGGGGCTCAGATTTCTAGGGTATATATATCTGGGGAGGTGGTACAGTACATAGGAGAGCCGTCGGAATTATACCGGCACCGGTACATCCTCATTCATCTTCCCATCGACATTCAAGGACACCGTGAACCGACTGACAAAGGCGTAGCCTCCGGTGGTAGCCACAGCCTCCACCATTTGCGCAGGGGTGAGGAATTGTGCGAGATCGGCGTAGATGTGCTTGGGGACGTGTACGGAGGTGGCAATGGCATCCGCAAAGGCCATGGCGGCCGTGAGGCTGTCGCCAAGGATTCTTTGGTCGGTCGAGGTGTAGGCACCCTCGTCGGCGAAACGCACAACTCTGAGTTGGCGAGTGGTTAGGCCTACAGAGCGGCCCACGGGTTCATGCTGGCCCCTGGGAAATGTAAGCGTGGAACGGAGACGCTAGAATGAGGAGACATACCATTGGTACGCTGCGTTGTTGATAACTGCAGTTCGTAGGATCTGTGAGTCTCTCTCAGTTCTACACTCGGCACTAGACATAAAAAGAGGACTAACGAAGAGTTCCCGCATCTGGGCCGGGATTGTGAGGTTTTCTCTAACGACAGTGAAGAATTGATTCCATCCTTGCGCAACGAGGGGAGCATTCAACCTAAACCATACATGTTAGTGTGAGCTGTGGGGTAAGGGACAAAAAATAATTACAGTGCGCCGTCCAGAGCCAAAAGCGTGCCGTTCCCGCGTCTCGACCGTATCTCATCGGCAATCTACAGGGCGCTTTCAGTACGAGCACAAAAACCGGCGGCGATTAGCACGTACTGCGTTCGTTCCCGGTGGAGGGAAGACGTATGGCACGCGAGCGGGGAGGTTCTCGTCGCGGCGCTGCACGTACTCTTCTGGGACTGCAGAACCATGAACGAGGGCAAAAAGAGCGGCGAAGAGGACGAAGAGAAGAGAGTGTGTGAAGCGAGCCATTGTGTAGTGCGGTTGTCTAAGGTTGTCTATTCCCTGCTCAACATGTTGCTTTATACTGTGCCAAATGCCACCGCGGCTGAAACATAAATCGCGCCGCGAGTCTCGCATGATGAGGCTTGGGGGGCATGTGGTGGAATCGGGTGGAACAGTTTGCAGCAGATGGTCGGTTGCCGTCCGGATGTAGAGATCCCCGACCATCCGCAATTGATGGAACGCCAAGGGTTGCCGATTTTTACTCCAGCAGTGCCACGAGAATTTTTTTGGAAAGCTTTTTGTGGCCGAGGTTGACCCTCTTTTGCGTTTTAACTGCGTCCGGCTACATGCACCGAGTAAATCCACCGTAGATTCATGAGCAAGACCAAATTGCCAGAAGCGACCGAGGAACATTCTGCTCGAGCGTGAAATACGAAGGGACGCCCCAGTGGGAATAAGTCGCTTGACTTGTCAGATCTCCTGCGAGCAACTTGCGAGCTTGCAATTATGGCCAACAGGATAAGGACAAGAAAATTTTCTGGTGTCTTGTGCACGCCGGACGAAGTTGCACATGGTTTTTTGTTGCGTGTGGTCCTGACTCGGACTTTTTGATGACTGTTGTTGCTGTTGGACGTCAGTGGAATGCCAAACATTTGGTACGTAAGTCAAATGACGTCACGGTCAAAGCGCTTGATCGCCAGCCTTAATTGAGCGATGGTTTTAAACAGCGCAACTGGTAGGAGTTCGAGATAATGGTCCGGATCGCCAGCGGGCCCAGAAATATTTGTCGAATAACGAGTGAGATTCAGTTCGACCGTAGAAAATAATAGAAAATGACAGGGGAGATCTGTCAACTGGGGTCCATTATCTATCTGTAGTTGCGGCCCAGAACCTCGAGACATGCATCAATATACCCCCACGCTGAGGCCCTCTTCTCGCAAAATCTCCAAACTCGTCCGTAGTTCTTTGCTGATTCCGTCGTCGTCTCTGTTCCTGTAGAAGGTATATTTGCGAGAGATCGTAACCTGTTCCAAGCACGAGATGGTCGAAAGGGGGAAGTCGGAAGCTGACTTCGAGGCTTCGAAGACGGAGGAGTCGGAACTTAATTCCTCGTCGGGCCACCACCGAGACCTAATCATGTCCAGTAAAGCACCGTCCGACACTTCATCCCCTATGGCATCCAGATTTAGAATCGTGAGAGACGGAACCAATGGCTGAGATTTGGTTTTATTGTATTGAAGTGCGCGGAGGACAGCGTCCTCAATGGTGCAATTGGTAGTAGTGAAATGTATGAGCAGCGGGGCGTGTCGAAGGAGTGCGATGGAATTTTCCGCGGTAACCTGATGACGTTCCGCTTCTAATTCGATTTTCTCGATGTTAGGCGACCGGTCCTGAAACTCGGAAAAAATGCCAGAATCCCAAGATATGGGACTGTGACCGTCGAAGAAGAGTTTGAGTGATTTCAGAGCAGGAAGGGCGAGAGCTGCAAGTAAGTGCTCTATCTCGGCGCCATCTGAGAGCATGGCCAAATCGAGTACATCCAAACAGGGGAGTGTGACGATAGCGGGTGGAGGAATTGCTCCCCTCGCAAGGTTCCATCCATGCGAACAAATCCGCGTCGATATCAAATTGCTGCACTTCAACAGGATTTCGAGACAGTCGTTGAGGTCAAGGTCTTCTTCAAGGACCAGATATGTCAATTGGTTCCAGGGAACATGGAAGAGCTGGAGGATATCTCGATGGCCATTGAGTTGCCGGACACATATCTTGAATTCGCGGAGAGGGGCAGTTTTGAATGCATCGATAGCCTTTTCAGGCGTCTGAATATCTAGACTTTCAATGTTGATTCGCTCGAGCGCTGGAAATGATCCTGGGGCAAGCTCAGAGAGAGGGGAGAGAGAAGGCATATGTCAAATGGCGTGCCCCCATCGGGATGTGGTGGACATGAGTTTCTTGAACATATCTGTAGTCCGGAAGTCGAAGATAGCGCCATTCGCAGGAATCGCACCGGACCAGAAGTAGATTGTTATGGGTAGTGGGTGTGATCTTTCGAGTCAAGCTGTTGTCTGCGCCAAGTCGAACTCCGTGTGATTTCGGTTGATTGTAAACCTGAACCCGCCAACCCACAAACGGGGCGTGCTATGCGCCATCTCCCTCCAATAGCGGCAGACCTGGGAGACTCTCAGTGCTTCCGCAATGATCTTCCCCGAGTAATCTTCCGGGCAGTCCGACCGAAAGCCTTCAGGCGGGACCACGAGGTGGAAAATATTCGCGAGCAACTCGGTAGGGAGTTTTCCGATTGGCGATATCATCAGCTGTAGGAGAGCGAGTTCGCGGATCTCTGCCTCTCGTACACGTGTTAATCCCTGTATCTGAGACACGAGATTAGATATTCTGTCTTTTTTGGCGTCGATGAGACTTTGGATATGCTCTGCATCCATGGCTTCTGGATTCTGGAGACTTGAAGCTTCAGGAAGACTGGACCGTGACAAAGGTGGTTGATGACCGGTGCACAGCCCCTGATGATCGCTCAATCCGGCGGGTTATCCGCAAGTGAAAACTCTCAAATACGTGAATGTAATAGATGGCATGCTACTTTACTGATAGACTGTGTACACTCCCAACCTAACCCCTTACCTGCTCTTCTTCGTCTCGCCCGCCGCGTCCACGTCCCCGGCAAGCACCTGCCCATACTCGTTCACGCGCTTCGGGTCGATGCGGTATATCCAGCGCTGCCGCGGCAACGACGTCAAAACCATATCAACAGAGTAGTGGGTCGGAAGACTAACCTGGTACAGGAAAATGAGGAAGACGACGTCGTCGCGGAAGCACGCGAGCCTGTGCAGGAAGGGCATCTTGATGCAGAACCTGTGTTGCGGTGCGGACGTTAGTGACGGCGCGTGTATGGACATGGGTACGTACGCGAAAAAGTCATCGACGACTGTCGAGAGCGTCTTGTAGATCATGGCCTTCATGGGCATGTGCGATACGCTCTGCGGCGGGGGCGTCAGGCGCCGTGATAACGCTGCAGCACAACACAACGCACCTTGAGCTTGTAGTTGATGATGAGCTGGGGGACCAGTTGCGCCTGCGCCACGAATCGCGTCAGAATGCGGCGCCAGTATGAGGTGTGATTGGTGCGCGACTCACGAAGCCAAACATGTATACAAACGACGTGAGCGTCGAGATCACGAAGCTGTACCACCCGCGGTGTGACTCATACATCAGTGAATACACCGTGTAGCCGGCGAGCAGGGGGACCGCGACGTATGAGACATAGCGGAAGGCGAGCTTGTCGTATCTGGGTGTCGTGTCAGATTTGGGCCGTAGCTAGAAACGTCGGCACTTACTCCTGCGTTTCTTCTCGTCTTCGCTCAGGACGTGTTTATCTGACGGCGAACGTTCGGTCGGGGTAAACCCTCGAGGAGGTGAGACAGACCTTTGACGTCAATCTTGTACGGGAGGAACGACCCCACCGGCGCAGGGATCACGCGTATGTCCACGGCCTTTGTGATCTAGTAAACCGATCGTTAATGCTGCGAGCGCCAGAAAAAGCTGTGGCAGTACCTTCCACGCCTCGATGAGCACCCCGGTCCCAGAACCGAACAGGATCATCCAGCTCGTGTTTTCGTTGTTGTCGATGAGATACAGCAGAATGATAAGCTGTACGAATACGTTCGTGATGATCTGGTCCACTGCCATGAATATTTGTATAGGGAATACGCGACAAACACACCGTTCGGACAGAGACGCCGACCATCTCCTTCTTCTGTCTCCAATGCGACACGTCCGACTTGAACGCGAGCATCTCGAATCTGCACCAAAATTCAGGGTCCGTGCATCGACGACAAGCGAAAGACTCACAGAACGTGCAAGAGACTGACGGCCGCCGTGAGGGCGAGGAGGTACGGGTTGGTCTCGAGCAGCATGCGCTTCACCTCGTCGAGCTCCGCGCCCGCCGAGGTACCCTGCGTCTTGGCCGCCTCCTTGAAGCCGTGCGTCATCGACGCAAAGATCTGGAACTTCATAAACGACATGGGCTGGAAGACGATCTGCAGCGGAAGCGTCAGTGTCGAGGCGTTCAGCTCGACGTAGTGCGAGCGCAGGTGCCAGAACTCGTTCGGGAACACAATGGGCTTGTAGAAGCCCTTGGCGCCCGTCTCGTCGCGCTTGTTTGGGACGAGGTGGACGACTGTGAGCGGTGAGTATGTTGAACGGAAACCAGAGGGTTTACGCACATTCCTGGATCGGCGGTGGGAGGGTGGTGAAGGGGACGACGGCGGCATCCGAGATGAGCGCCAGAGTCAGGTTCTGTAAAATGGCTGTCGGTGGGAGGGACAGAGAAAAGGATAGAACTCACACTGTGCCAGTGAGGCACGATGACATCGGCCTCGACCTGCCCATCCGAATTAATTCAGCGCTCGGCCTTTGGTGCGCTACTCACCTCCTCTGCTTCGTCCGTCGCGTTAGCGCTCAGGAGGTTCTTCTCCTTCCGTACCTTGAGCTTCGGAATGTGCGGCGTCAGCAGTTTGCGGATGTGGTGGATGTTCTCGGGGTCAAATGCGGCGTTTTGCGGATTCGGGTTCGCCCCGTTCTTCGCAAGGAATATGTCCGCCCACAACGAGCCGTTATTCAGCACACTCTGAATTTAATTAAAGCAGAGGCAAGGCAAGAATAATACAACACGCACCAGCGGGAAGTTAATGTTATACTCGACCACGCGCGCCTCGTTGTAGTCGCCAAAGGTAAGGTTCTCCCAGACGAAGCTCGGGAGGCCTTCGTCCTGGTCTTTCCGATAGCCGGACGTCCACTTTGCGGAAAAGACGTCGCCGGTGGGGGAGGTCGAGAGGTGGACGTGCATGTCCAGCGCCTGACCCAACGGCCATGCCAAGCTCGCATGCGAAGGGGGCAGCGTCCGCGGATCGATTGCCACCGGCGGTGCGCTACCTGGAGGTCCCTGCGCAGGAACAACGGCGGATGTTGGGGGTTCCCGGTTAAAAAAGTATTTGGACGCTGCACATCGCTATTATGGTGAGCGGCGGCAATCTAGAAACAGAAACTGCGTACCTAGCTGCGAGATAGCGTATATAATAAATGCTTGCTGAGAAAAAGAGACTGTTTGAGGAGAAATTACTTGTTGCTGCGAATGGCTGACCTGAGCAACTCCGAATATTTTGCGGAATGTGGATTCTTCCTGTGGGGCTTGAGCTTGGGCTGGCGCTGCAGGAGCAGCAGCTGGAGTGGGCATCGTCCTTGCAGTCAAGCAGCAAGCCGAACGTTTGACGCGTCGAACCGTGACGTGCTTGGAAAGCCGAGCTCAAGCCGTCAATAAGCAATCCACAACAACCTGACGTACTTGGCAGCCCCGAAAAGGTATGATCTGCAATACAAAACGTAACTTCGTCCTATCGATGCTCACTTAATTTTCAGGAAAGATGCAATATTACATAATAATATAATACGAGAGAGAAAAGGTGTTAACGCCAGCGCTACGTTCAAGGGCCCCTCAGCACTCCACGTAGATTCCCGTATCCCAACATTCGAATATCGGAGATGTCGTCAACAGACTTCGAAGGGTAGTTTGGTAGGGTGTGGGGACCAGAGCGTCTTGCTATACTCGTGTGGCGGAACACCGTCTGGTCAGGCAGAGTAGGCGGAGGGACAGTGGAATCCTGCGGGTCCATGTCCGCCAGCTCCAGGACAAATCCAGACACAGGGAATGTGTGGTCGGGAATAAAGAAAGGGACCGTCGAGATGAAAGATCCATCGTGGACTTGCTCAGCCAAACGGTGAACTGCATTGAGCAGTAGGTATCGCAGCTGGAAGGGTCGCGCTCCTTCACTGTGGTAACCAGTTAAGCGTAGGTGGCTTTCTGCTAAACCGCCGAATGATGTTGGACAAACTTAAGGGCTGATTAGCGCAATGATCTTCGATCCGAAGGTAGATATAGACACCCAGTGCTGGGCTCAGAAACGCGCCGTAATGAGAGACCTCATACCAATCCCCTGCCTCCCCTTGAATAGTATCGCTTGGAAGCGGCGTGGCATGTTCACCGGGTAGCAGCGGCGGCGAGAACGCACCTTGAATCATCGGCGGTGTGCAGTACGATGCCCCGTAGACCTGAAATCATATTTAGCGTAGCTAACAAAGGGGAAGATCACACTTGCGAGGGTCCCAACCACGTGCCTCGATTCGTGTACGATGGCTTTTGCAGCACTCACGACGACCACATCCCAGTCATGGCCAGGCACGGAGCCTTCATTTGCAGAGAGAAGAGAGGCTCGAAGCAATGCTTCCACCCGGGGGAGGAAAGGCATGATGTAGATTATGTCGCTGCCTTCGCGTGATCGGTGATGCAAAGCAAGTGAATGCGCGATCTCGTCAAGGTCGCCTCGAGTATGTTGCGCAAACGCGGGAAGTGATGTTGACGGAACAAATATGATGCTGAGGGTGGCGAGCGCCTTGCGTATGCCTTGTATCGTCTGGGTCGTGTCCGTTTGGCTGCGGAACGTTTCCACCCACTGCTTCCCTTCTTCCCAGCTTTTCAGCAGGCCTGGAGAAGCAGATCCGGACCACTTGGATATGATGTCCCCGTAGATATCCCAGAGTGTCTCGTCTGTTGCCGTTGCGATGTGCCTCAGTGTTTGGCAAGCTACATACGCGATATGCGAGTCAAGCGTAAGCGGCACAGGGCCGCCGCTAAAGACGGGGAAGCGTGCCGTCTGTTTTGATGGGTTCAAGGACATGCAGGTGTCTCGCCTGTCGAGGAGGTCGGCCAAGGTCTGTTGCATAATGGACGAGCAGAGGAGTTGTAGTAATACTAATAGGAGGTTGTCCTCGGTCACGGCTGTCACAAGGTTGACCGTGACATCACCGAAACACGTCTTTTAGATCTCAATTTTTTCCCTCAACCACGCTTTGACCGGATCCACTTCAAAGGGCCTGCAGTTGAACAGAATCTGTAACACTTGAAAAGCTGTACAACCGCCCGGAATCCTCATGTTCACGCATTTCCACTCGTCCCGACATCGTCGCCGTGACTCACTGCTTCAAGGTTTCCACGACGCGGATAGATAGATGCGCGAGATTAAATCACTGTGGCTTGCGACGATCCTCAAAGCGTAAGCCACTGAACACGCCTTTCCGAGGGAGCAAATGGCGGTGCGAATCCGACGCATATAAATAATGCCTACTTGAACAATGAATTCACTTCATCCCATTTTCTTCACCTTGACAAGGTCGGCTTAAACCCATGAACCAATACTCCGGACTAATTTTTTCTAGGACTGATGCTGCACGCCAAATATCCACAGGATTTAATCAACCGCATCGTCGACTACTCGGCCGGGGACCTGCAAGCCTTGGCGACGCTCAGTCTAGTTGACAAATGCTTTCTGTCCCGGGCTCGCCAGCTTGTGTTCGGTAATCTCACCGTACATGTCTGCTGCGACCCGAGTCTGCACCGCGAGGGACATCGGCGCTGCGGCACCTCCCATTGCCTCATAATGCTCGCCCCATTCCTGCGCTCCTCCCACTGCTTCATCCCCCGCACCGTCGGTCGCCTAGTCTTGAGCGGCCGGGACGTCGCAAATGTTGTCACTCACTATTACTTTTGGACACTAGTCCCGCACACGGGCGGCATGGACGACGTTGGCGTTGTTCTCCCCTTCCTGAAGCATTTCCGCGACATCAACCGCCTGGAGCTGATCGACATCGACTGGTTCACGTTCTCCTCGCGGTCCTCGTCCCGCGCCCTCACCAGCTTCTTCTCGTCCGTCAAACACCTCGTCATCGACGATGCGCGATTCTATTCCGGGCCCCAAGCTCTCCTCTCCAGCCTTGCTCAGGTGTCTCACCTCGAGTCGCTGACCATCCTTGACGCATCGTGGCCCTCAACTTGCGGCATGCGAGAGCTCGATGGCGCCCCTGGCATCATTGTTTTCATCATCCAGACCCGCTGCATCGTCTCCCCAGCAGTAGGGTTCATCCTCTCTCCCATCTTCTACAGCTGGCTGGGTTGGCGCAAGCTCAAGGGTCTCCTGCCGCGCCGGCGCCACCGGCTGCGCAAACCCTTGCAGCACCTCACCCTCAACTTCGACATGATGGACGCGCCCCTGCACAAATGGCTGCTCGCGCAGAAGCCGATGCTCGCACAGCTGTCCTCCGCCGCGCTGTGCCCCGCCAGCCCTACCCACAAGGACGACTCGCCGGACATGCAGTCGTTCCTCGACATCCTGCCGCCCGTCCCGCACCTCGTCATCCGGTGGCCATCGGGCGAGCGCGCCGTGCCCGCCGTGCCTTCCCTCGCGTTACACCATACGCTCCGTGTTTTGGAGGTCCAGCTGCGCGTAGTGAGCGGGGTAACTTGGGACGCGTGCACCGCGTGGCTGCGCGAGACGCTGGGCACCCTCACGTCCGAACACCTCACGACCCTCGTGCTCAACATATGTTCAGCCGACCTTCTGCGCGCGTCCAGCCCCGCCCCCGACTCGGACGTGCCCTTGGAGGACCCGGTGCTCGGTCAGCACGCCCCTGGGATGCGGTGGGCTCAGACGTTGGAGAAGGTGGACGTTCGCATTGCCCTGGCTGAGTCTGTCTCGGGTCGGCATGGATCCGTTCGGAAGTCCTTCAAGCGCATTGTTCCATTGCTCTTCCCTGTCTGTCACCGGCGGGGACTCTTAAGCGTACGGATAAAAGCGGACACGGGCGCCGTCAGCGATGTTTTAAACCGAGTAAGTCGGAGACGATAACCGCTGGCTGCTGGATTATCAACGCCGCTGCACCCATGCACCCTTCCTCCAAATCCTGTATCCCTTTTCTCCCTGCTCGCACTCGGTTCATCCCCACTCCGTCCTCCTTACGTCTTCATTCTTCCCGCTCCTGCTCGGGCTCTCGGTCATCGTCACCGTACCTTCACAATTCCCGACCCGGCGCGTTTTCAGTTCCTCTGCGGCCGGCCCTTTCGTAGTCCTCTTGTGTTTAAGCTGCCGGTGTATCTGATGAATCCCCTGCCATGGTCTTCTGCTACTTTAAGTCATACGTGACGACGAAGACACCGTCATTCTAACACACTGCCCTACATATATTATTTATGGGTCTGCTACTACTATTAGACTACCTTATCTGCTTAAATAACATATAGTATGCTTTTTTGCGCTGAAACTTGCGATGGGAGACCGGAAATGTTTCATTGGATGTTTCGGCCGCTGGGACTTACATAATCTCGGACAAGCGGGTGACCATTCTCGAATCCGACGAACGCTGCAGCTGCCACCGCGCTGAACTTTGGGTTGGTGGGCGGTTGGGTACTGTTGAATGTTTTCATATCTTGATGGTGAGGCTATTACACGTATGGCCGTTCTTTCGTTTTGCGGTCGTGCTTGCTTACCTTCCCGCAGGCAATAGAAATCGCTAGACTCGAACCACACCATGAGGTTCTACTATGCGAGCTTGTGCCGAAATTCGATGTGCCTTGTGCTCCTCGAGAATAAAATGATATCTGAGCATTTTGAACAGTTTCAGACAAATGCCCAAACATTGCGCGCAGTAGCATCAAAGCAAAGTCTTGCATTTACTGACAAAAGCATAGAACAGCGTACAAAAGTATTCGTCTGCCCCGTGTCTCCCCTTACTGAGGAGTAAAAAAAATGTGTGTAAGCCAGAATTGTACAGATTTATTGAGCGTGAATCGTACACTCAAACATGTTCCAAATTCCGCGCAACGCAAAGACGGATACATTTCTGCCCGCTAGAATCTGTCGGCTGCAATGTATTCGAGAGTTTCACGCGAATGTTGTCGTTCACCGGGAGAGTAAAGGAAAATTTAGGAATCAATTCAGAGAGAATGATTTGCATCTCCAGCACGCTGAGCCCACGTGTTTGTGAAAGAATTCAGAAGAGTAACAGATCAAGAGCTCACGCGAAGCGCCATCTAGCAAGCATGAGCTCAATTAAACATTTCTTTTGTGCGACTCACGCGGGACAAACGTGCGGGCCACCAAAAAAGCTAAGCCTGCCCGTTCAAAACTCAGTTTTGATACCGTGAGATGGGAAAATAGACAAACAAATTCGCGTATGGCCCAATTGCTTCTCCCTGATGGACTTTGCCCTCAATCCAGCGGTACGGATTGAAGCTGTCTGCGTCGTCCCCCCAAAGGGACTGCAGCCTAAAACAAGACAAATATTTCAATCTAAAATTGATCTGTGGAGCAAAGGTGTTTAACCTTTGGTAGGACGCAAGGGCCAACACCACTTGGTCTCCTTTACGAATCGGGATCTGGGTTATACGGTGGCCAGTTGTGGTAACGATCCCCTCGGAAAGGGGGATGATTTCATCTTTCAATGCGACTCGTTCGCGCAACGCACCAGCCGGATACACTCTTAGTACTTCCTGGGTGAAAATTATGATTGCTCCCAGCTCGAATAGGGTGCTTCATACCTTGATGAATGCATTTAACAGAGGCAAGCTATCGTCCACAATGTTTCCCCGGCGGGTGTTGACTTCTTCACGGAGTTTTTCCTGGAACTCGGGGTTGCGAGCGAGTTCCAACAGGCCGAATGCTAGCGTGTTCGCCTGAAGGAGAGAATGTCATATCAGCCCATCTATACACATAAATAAGATTCAGCCTGTACCGTAGTTTCGTGCCCAGCGACAAGGAGGACCGAAGTTTGTGCTATAATTTCATCGTCTGTCAGCTTCCTTTTATTGCTGGAAGCATTCGCCACTGCGTGGCTCACCGTTAGTGGAACTCGGCGGCTATAAGACAAGCGCTCACATAACTTGGTGTACAGATCATGGCCGAGATCCACTGTTCCACTCTCCATAGCCGCAACTCTCTCCCGAAAGACTTGACGGCCGACTCGAGTGGCGTTGGCTTGAACCTGTCGAAGCAAGTTGAAGGATCGGAGATATAGTGTTGCAGCGCGAAAGAACATTGGGAACCGTGCTCCGATACCGTCGATTAGCAATTCGGATTTTGATTGACCAGGCCATCGTGGCCTACGATTCTGAGTGTCAGATAGTTCCAGTGCGTGCAGGAAATGAATCACATTATCTTCAGAATATCCCCTACCAAATCCTCATCCAACTCTACGGTTCCAAAAACCACTAAGAAAGGCAATGCTTAGAGAAATTGTGGGTCAAGTAGCGAAAGGACCCACGTTCGCAGGCTGCAGACAAAGCCGCACCTCCCAGGAGTGGGCAAACATTGATTGACTTTCCACTACTTGCTTCCAGTTCGTCTGAAGCCTGAGTGAAATGAGGTCGATTGATTAGGTTGAGTAATGTGCGCAAACCATTCTAGCAATCCTCTCAAGCACTGCCTGATACTCGGAAACAGCAGCGGCAGTGAATACAATGTTAAGAGCTGCACGCAATCGACGGTGCTCCTCTCCTTGATTCCGCACCCGCATCAGTAGACCGCATATGCTGCGGCCAGCACATACCTTGCAACGCGGGAACACTTTTCGCGCCATAGAGTGCAATGTTTGCCGCATATTTTCGCTGTGCGTGGTGGAAATTGGCACTTTTGATAATATGTTGTAGGGCAAGCGGATCGGATACCATAAGGCGCTGTTGCTGTAGAAGCTCCTCAGCGAGGTAGAAATTCACCGCGAAAGTCGCCGACTCACTCCGAAGCATCCTCTGACCCGATATACTGTTCCGTACATCTTCTGCCAGGCAAACTCATTCTCCCCGTACGTCGGAGGAAGCATCAGCTCCAGCATGTTTCCTGCAAAGTTCTGATAAGTATGGGAGTCCATCTGGAAAGATCAGCGCACCAAATATCCACGAGGGTGATATTGGACCAGGAATCGTGCGAAGAGAGCTCTTGCGTCTGAGAGCAGAAAACAGGACGAAAACTCCAAGAAAAGCCGCAAAGGTCAGAGTGTACTCCATGTCGAGGATAGCAAGTGGGCTCATGTGGATATTTCGAAGAGCCATGCCCGCCGTTTAAATAGCGGAGGTGTCGTAATAGTATGCAGCTAAGTGTCTCGTGAATTGTGCATTTCGGACGCCATTACGAAGGAGGCAGGCCAAACTCTTTGGAACAAGTTGGTTCCATGGCGCCACCAATCGTATAAGAGATGCCGAGATATATTAATATTAACCTATCCTGAGGTGAATATATATACCTCGTGTATTAAGCAGATCCCTCGTATCGTATGCGCCTGTTTGGCAGACGGTACAACAATATTCGCTCGTACCTCGCGATGTTGTAGAGCCCACCCGGTTGGTGGGTTCTTCTGCCATGGTTATTTCTAGGTGACGATATAACTCTGCCGGGTCTGCTTCTTATGTGCCGCTCCATTCACGTGGCCGACTTTCCGGTGCTCAACGGTCACTCAAAAGAACGAGGAATGACGAAGGAGCAAGAGGTATGTAGCATCGGCTCATCGGGCACACCCATCAAATCACGTGCGAGATCTCCCCCAAATGCGGAAAGGAAGTGAGGAGCTCTAACTGCGCTCACGTGCCACTTGTCCCCCTGTTATTTTTCATGAAAAAGATGCATTTAGCGCGCCTAGGAACTCGTACATGTGTAGCTGAGTATGAGAAATCCGCGATTTTACTTGGCTGACAATTTCTGCTGACACTTTTACTCAAAGTAAACGTGACTTGCCACGCGAGTTGGGTGTGCCTGATCGGCGATAAGCCGATCTGCGACCTAGAGGACTCACCTTATCGGCCGTAATGCCGCCGAGCCGAGTCGCACTAAAAAGGCTAACAGTGCGACTCACCATCTAGTGGGACTCGCTTCGCCACCTTGTGTTCGGTAATCTCGCCGTACATGTCTGCTGCGACCCGAGTCTGCACCTCGAGGGACGTCGGCGCTACGGCACCTCCCATTGCCTCATAATGCTCGCCCCACTCGTGCGCTCCTCCCACTGCTTCATCCCCACACCGTCGGTCGCCTAGTCTTGAGCGGCCGGGACGTCGCAAATGTTGCCACTCACTATTACTTTTGGACACTGGTCCCGCACACGGGCGGCATGGACGACGTTGGCGTTGTTCTCCCCTTCCTGAAGCATTTCCGCGACATCAACCGCCTGGAGCTGATCGACATCGACTGGTTCACGTTCTCCTCGCGGTCCTCGTCCCGCGCCCTCACCAGCTTCTTCTCGTCCGTCAAACACCTCGTCATCGACGATGCGCGATTCTATTCCGGGCCCCAAGCTCTCCTGTCCAACCTTGCTCGGGAGTCCCACCTCGAGTCGCTGACCATCCTTGACACATCGTGGCCCTCAACTTGCGGCATGCGAGAGCTCGATGGCGCCCCTGGCATCATTGTTTTCATCATCCAGACCCGTTGCATCGTCTCCCCAGCAGTAGGGTTCATCCTCTCTCCCATCTTCTACAACTGGCTGGCTTGGCGCAAGCTCAAGGGCCTCCTCCCGCGCCGGCACCACCGGCTGCGCAAACCCTTGCAGCACCTCACCCTCAACTTCGACATGATGGACGCGCCCCTGCACAAATGGCTACTCGCGCAGAAACCGATGCTTGCCCAGCTGTCCTCCGCGGCACTGTGCCCCGCCAGCCCCAGCCACACAGATGACTCGCCGGACATGCAGTCGTTCCTTGAAATCCTGCCGCCCGTCCCGCACATCGTCATCGGGTGGCCAGAGGACGAGCACACCGTGCCCTCCCTCGCGTTGCATCGTACTCTCCGTGTTTTGGAATCCAACTGCGCGCAGTGAGCGGGGTAACTTGGGGGACGCGTGCACCGCGTGGCTGCGCGAGACGCTGGGCATCCTCACGTCCGAACACCTCACGACCCTCGTGCTCAATATATGTTCAGCCGACCTTCTGCGCGCGTCCAACCCCGCCCCCGACTCGGACGTGCGCTTGGAGGACCCGGTGCTCGGCCAGCACGCCCCTGGGGTGCGGTGGGTTCAGACATTGGAGAAGGTGGACGTTCGCATTGCCCTGGCCGAGTTTGTCTCGGGTCGGCATGACCCGTTCGGGAGTCCTTCAAACGCATTGTCCCGTCACTTTTCCCCGTCTATCACCGGCGGGGACTGTTAAGAGTGCGGGTAAAAGCGGACACGGGCGCCGTCAGCGATGTTTTATACCGAGTGAGGAGACGATAGACGCTGGCTGCTGGATTATCAACGCTCAATGCCGCTGTACCCATGCACCCTTCCTCCAAAGACTCGGTTCATCCCCCCACTCCGTCCTCCTTACGTCTTCATTCTTCCCGCTCCTGCTCGGGCACTCGGTCATCGTCACCACACCTTCACAATTCCCGACCCGGCGCGTTTTCAGTTCCTCTGCGGCCGCCCCTTTCGTAGTCCTCTTCTGTTTAAGCTGCCGGTCTATCTGATGAATCCCCTGCCATGGTCTTCTGCTACTTTAAGTCATACGTGACGACGAAGACACCGTCATTCTAACACACTGCCCTACATAGATTATTTATGGGTCTGCTACTACTATTAGACTACCTTATCTGCTTAAATAACATATAGTATGCTTTTTTTGCACTGAAACTTGCGATGGGAGACCGGAAACGTTTCATTGGATGTTTCGGCCGCTGGGACTTACGTAATCTCTGGCAAGCGGGTGACCATTCTGCGTGTTTGTGTTCTGCTCGTCGTCGCCGGCGTCGCCCAGCACCATGGCCGGCCCCACAGTCCCTACCTACGCATGCGGCTGTCTCAACGTCCGCATCACCGCGGTCCCCCAATTTTCTGTGTCCCCAGACCTCCCCGCCCCGACACCCGAGTTCAACCACGTCCATGTCGCCGATGAGGGTATCTCAGTCGTCAGTCGCCGCTGTTGTCGAGGAGCCACCTGTCCACGCCTGATACTGTTTTTTAAAGGCCCATCCGCAGGTTACTCTGCGAATCCGGACGCGCGGAGAACTGACGTTGCGGAATCGGCGCGCGCGGTATACCTCTGTGACCTGCCTTGTCTGCCAGGTCCTTGTCTATCGGGTACATCAAATCGTATCCCTCGATGCGGACGGCAAGGACGGCCCTCTCATGCCCACCGAGGACTGGGTCGAGCAGGATATTCTCAAATCGCCCTCTGGCTGGATTGAGGTGCACAAGCAATGCTTGGTGCGTCATTTCGCCGTTCGGAAACCCAGCAAACCCGTCTCCTCTTTCTTTCAGCCGCGTTTGCGATTAAATGGCTGACCGACGATTTTTTTCTTTGTGCTACCAGACTGGAGACGCTATCGCACGCGCCGAAGCATCGCCCCAATATTCTGCCCTCTTTTCTCTCGCGATTCCCATCGCGGCCTCTCCCCCAACGTCCCCGCAGCCCACCGTCGAAGATGCTCCTCAGGTGCCCTTCCTCGCCCACCTGCCCCCGCTGTTCCTCCCGCCCCCGTTTACGCCTGCCCACCCTGTCTTTGTCCACCTTGCATCGCTCGCGAAAGCGGAATCGGATGCACAGCGCACCGCCCTGGAGACGTTCATGGTAGAGGTAATGCGTGCTAAAAGCGCCCAGCTGGCGCACACCGAAACGCGGCTCCGCCGGCAGGTCGAAACAGTGTGGCGCAAATTCCGCGAGGGCCTCCAGTCCGTCGAGCCCGCGGACACGAGCTCGCTCGCCTCACCTCGCTCGCCCCGGTCCCCGCGGTCCCCCGGCCCCGGCAGCGTGGTCACTCCCGTCAGCCCCACGATCGCCGGCACGCCCGTGGCGGTTGTACGCGATTTTGTTCCGCTGCAGGTGGCGCCAATTCGGCAGACACACCCCTCGGCGATCTCGTCCCTCTCCGCGTCCCTCCGGACGACGGGCTTCCACGCCCCGCCCGTTCAGCGGGAACCGACGTCCCCCACGCGACCGGAGAGCGTTGACTCGAGCTCGAGCCGCACGCTCTCGGGCAGCTCCGTCACCCTCGCAGGCTCGCCACGTGCGCACCCCACGGTGCCAATCCGCACCTTCGAGGAGGGTTCGTCCGTACTGCAGTTTGG
Organism: Mycena vulgaris; assembly: GCA_029204335.1. NCBI lineage: Eukaryota > Fungi > Basidiomycota > Agaricomycetes > Agaricales > Mycenaceae > Mycena > Mycena vulgaris. The sequence continues at coordinate 42,110 of JARGYA010000495.1, forward strand.
GCGCAGGCTCGACGAGGACATGAACACTGCCGCGAGCTACAAGTTCTTCCAGAACCTAGACGCGGACATGGCGCGGAACCAGCGGGAGCGGCAGCTGCGGGAGAGCGAGAAGCAGGCGTCGCACGCGGGGGCCGCGGCGTCTTCGTCCGCTGCCGCGCTACAGCGCGACGCGGAGTCATCGCGCGCCGGGCCGAGTACCGTAAACGGCAGCAAGAAGAACGAGGAGAAGAACGGTGTCCCGGGTACTGCCGCCGCGGGTCAACACGCCGACGGGAATGCGGAGGAAGAGGAAGCCGCGGACGTGAGAGACAAAGGGAAAGGGAAGCGGAAGATGGTCACCTTCCAGTCCCAGCCGGCGGTCGTGACCATCAAGCGGGAGGTCAACGCAGAGAAGGAGGAAGAAGCGCGGCTCGCTCGAAATGACGGGGAAGGTGTGTTTCTCTACACACTGCCAATCGAAATTCCGGTGCTGATTGACTCGGTTCTGTAGAAATGATTTTCGACCTGGAGGCGGAAGGCAACGGGCGTGACAATTCAACGGAAGGCGCTGTTATCATGCTCGTGGAGCAGCCGGCGCAGCCGCGGCGAATGTCCCAGCCCCGAAGGCCGCGTAAAGTCGTCACCGATTCTACGGGCCTGCCCCAGTCTTTCTCGGCTTTGCGTCCGATATCGCTCCCTGTGCCCTCCAATGTCGTCCCACCGCGCCGAGGTTCCCCGCTTCCGGAGACAAACGCAGCAGATGAAGAAGATGAGCTCGACGCAGAGGAGGAAGAGGAGGAGCAAGAAGAAGAAGAAGAAGAGTATGACTCGCGCGATGTGGAGATCCTCAAACTCGTTGCTGCCAATACCCCTAGTCACCGCGGCGCGTGGAAGAAGGGTAGCCATGAGTGGCAGTCGCTCGTCGGTCGACAATTGGACCCAAATGAAGACGACGACGATTACGGGGGGGCGGCACCCAGATCACCGCCTCATCTGAATGGTAAGCAGCAGTCATTAAACGAGGATTGGCGTAGGATGCTTATGCCCTGTTTATAGGATCGAGCCAAGCAGGCATGCCAGGCTCAATGCCGATTGCCATCCGCCCGCTTGTAAGGCCTCATGCGAGCCTGAGCCTCGCGTCCTACCGCCCGTCGACGATGCCCGCACCCCAGGAGCCGGCGCCGGAGCCCCCGATGCCCGCCTCGTCGAGCTCCGTCCGCAGAGCGGTGTATGCCGAGCGGGACCTTCAACGCGCGATGGACCCAGGGGCGCTGGACTTTGCCGTCGACGACGCCGAAACCATCCCGGAGGAAGACGAAGGCAACGGCGGGGAGAGCGGCGGTGGCCGGCCGGCGAGCGCGTCAGTAGGCGGTCGGCAGCGCGCGTCCCAGATCCTCCAGGCCCGCAACGACCTCCCCGACTCGGGCATGTGGCGCAGTCTCGTCTCATGAGACGCGTCTGAATCGTGACCGCAGTGCACTCCGTGAGCCCTCAACAGGCCCACCTTGATATAATCGCAAATCGATTGAATCTACGCTGTCGCGCATGTATCCACTATATTCCTAATTGCTCTGTTTTCATACGCATACATACGTAGCTTTCGCTTCCCATCCCATCTTGCCTCGTCCAATCCAGTGTATATAATTTAAACATTCCTCAACTTCGCACTGCTGCCCGTCCGTACGACTTACGTGTACTACTAATGCGTACTGTATCTAGATCACATTTAAATGCTATCTATCGCCAGCTGTTCGTTGGACTTTTCTACAGTATCACTGAAGGAGTGGGATAAGATGACAACTCTTAGCCAGTAATCTAGCTTGTAGCAATCCAGTCTAAAAAGAATATTGCCTGCTCCGACGCCAACTGATAGCCAAATTTCTTAGTTTGTCGACGAGGAGGAAAAGTCGATCTTCCTATTATAACCTCATGCCCCACCAAAAATAAACGGAACAGGAATCTCTGGAGTTCCGGATTTAGCGATCATCAGGGGCTGTGCATCGACATCAAACCATCGACATCGACGCCGCTTCCTATGGTGCTAGTCTCCCAAAGGCAGAGCAGATAATTCCTTTAAACCCTCGTGCCTCGGGATATACCTTTATCTTGTGGGTACGAAAGTTGGAGGTTGACCCTGCGACGTTTGCCTCAGGGAGACTACATGCTGCTCCCCGCCATTACCCTGCGCCCGCGAAAAACCCCTATACCGGGACTTGGTGGTATTAGAGGGGTGAGTGTCTACCACCCACGGGTTCTCCAAGGGTTCCCTATCGTCCAATTCTCTGCCCTTTCCTCCAAACCAGACAGCGGTGTGGTCGGCGTCCCATTGGGCGTCGTCCTCGACGCCTGCTTCATTCTGGCAGGCAATCAACAAGGCCAGCTACTCCTTGTCGCCTCGCCGCACCATAGAGTGGCTGATTCCGACCTCGACGGGCTGCTACAGCCTGGGGCGTACCAATTTGTCGTTACGCAGGAAGGAGGGTACATCGTCAGCCTCTACCGGATTCTGTCTCTCTGATGTTCTCAAAGGGAGCTTGACTACGATTACCACCTCTGTGCGTCCTTCAGCGACTGGGTGCCTCCCTTGACTATTCCCGACCGTTGGAAGGGGGACGACGCCACCGACGATGTGCAGACCCCTTTCGCAGAGCTCACCGACGTCAGCCAGGCGGTGAAGGCCGCCGACTCAGTCCGATGCATCATAACGGGCGCCGAGACAGGTCTTCAGGCTAGCCATTTGGTGCCTAGGTCTGAACACCTTTGGGTATGTACATTCCCATTGTTCGATAACCAATCTGATCCGTCGCGAATCCTAGTTTAAAACCCATTATTTGGTGTGGAATTCGTATGACGGGCTGCCTATTACAGACCTGAACTCTGTTTACAACCAGGTGGCGCTACGTGCGGATCTCAGCTCGGAGGGGCTCGACCGCGGCCACTTCCTCTTCGCCCCCTACGCACATGGTGTGGCCGCCGTGTTCGTCCAACACACCGCCCGAGATCTCGCTCACGAGTACCACCTCACAGAGGTAAACTTCCCGACGCGAATCCGCCGCTGCTACCTCTTCGCCCGCTTCGCTTGGAATATCTTTAACTTTTCGACCCCCGGCCTGGTGGATGCGGCGGCCGTGGTCAACCCCCCAAAAGCCCACTCGGACGCTGTTTCACTCAAGCGGAAACCCTCCAACGACGCAGGCGGCGACCCAAAGAAGTCCAAGTGGAGCGACAGCGAGAGCAGCCTCCCGATCGAGAACGTGGTGAATGCCCCCCGATCGCGAGAAGCCGAGGACACCCTGCTCGCCATGTATGAGGCTATAGACGCAGGGTTCGAAAGTGAGTGCCGCCTCTCTTGCTTGACCGACTCACAACTCACGAGCCTCCCTCTCAGCTTCCCGTTTCACCGTCGATGATGTGCAGGCCGGACGGTACCCTGGGTACTCCAAGATCAAGCGGCTCGAGCTCGAGTACCGGCGGGCCCACCCGGAGGTCTCTGCGGTGGGGAATCCACGCGTATGGGAGCCGGACGACGACGACGGATATTCTACACCATAATTTTTTCGTAATTCACGATCTTTTATCATAGCACTTCATCTCGCCCGCGAGGCCAGTGTCTTGCGAATGCGGAACGATGACCTCGTGACCTCGTCTCTCTTCCACCACAGCCTTCTTCGCCCGTGGCCCACAGCGCGAATTTGCTTGCGTTCACTTCATGTAACCATTATTCATTCTGGTAGCATGCATTCACATTCCCATGGCTAGTTCAACGAATACCGATTTGACACCGATCTCATCGCCATGCCTCTCGACCACAAAGTGTTTGTTTCTGTATTGCGCAAGTCCTCCCAAGCCAAAGGTTATCTTCACCTCTTCCAGGCCGCTACAGCTCGCAGCTAGCACCCCAAAATATTGATCTATATCCCCGTGGAACTCAGCTTCACGTTCCATGGGGAGATTAATCACCCGTAACATCTCGAACTTTCCGAACAAACCCCCGAGCTCCTCGGCCGTCCACTTGAAACTGTATTCAGGAGTGCTAGTCCATACCTCGAGGGATGGACAAAGCTGGGCGCACGCCGTGATCGCCTCCTCGATGTCATCCTTTTCTCTGCTCACCCACAGCGCCCAGTCTAGAGGCAGCTCTTTTACCGCGCGCAAACGCCCGTTCGCGCGGAGAGCATCGAACATCCGCTGTACATTCCACCTGGTACGTGCCTCCAATGCCTCTGCCGACACTGGGAGCTGAGAAATCTCCAGTACGGCGGGAAGAGGTGGATCGACCGTGAATAGGAAGGAATGCCACTGTGTCTTTGAGGCAACCTGGCAGGGCTTTGAGCAGAATGTGGATTTCGTCCCGGCGGAAGAAATCAAAGGGATGGATCCCAAGGACGGTTGGATCTCCCGCAGACAGTGGGTGCAATGCGTCCCGGCAGACTGGAGGTCATAATCTAAAGACGTAAGCATGGGGTACTCCTGTGGTAATCACCATTCTAGCGCGTCTGGGAGATATGCGAGCGAAAGCCTGCCTTGTAGATGACCTCGCCTGCCGCGACGTCTTTGTTCAGGACTAACACTTTCTGGGGTCCAGAAGAATCTGAGACCAGCGCGCGCCTGAATGGAGACGTTTGTCCATTTCGGAGGAAAGACATCGTAATAAGCTATACCGTCATCTCAGCGCCCGATGGTCATTCTGAATTCTGGACCAGGCGTACCTCCGATCTGCGCTGTGAGCTATGGACGCGTCCAAAAAAATGAATGTATTAGAACAATTCTTGGCCAGTAGAGATATATGATGGGGAAGGGGATTGTATATGATGGCTACATGGTGTTCGCTTTTCGCCTCACTCGATATGTTTATGAAGAAGCGGGGGTTTGCGAACCCGGATCAGTGACTTTGTCCCATTCCTACGAGGACGTCTCTGAGGGGGGGCCCCTGGTCGGTGACGCATCGTCGATGCCCAAATCTTGCTCGGGAGAAGAACTCACGTCGAGTTTCATCAGATCCAGAATGATCTTGGGGGTAATGAGCTTCACAGCAGACTGGACAAGAAAGGGTAGTGCAAACCTTGACGATGGCCTCGGGCACTGTCTTTTGATAGATAACAAGGAGCTCGAGTGGTGATGGATAGACGGCAAGCGCCCGATAGAAGGACAAAGCAGCGGGGAGCTGGAAAGATTCGCCTATGAAAACGGACACAGTTAGACGCCACGGTCATATTGGAGGGAAAAGGAACGTGCCTCTAGCGGCCAATTGCTCACCCATCGTGATGTGGGACATGAAGTAGTTTTCTTTTGCTTCTTGAGTTGGTGGCGCTGGCTCAGTTTTCATCAGCTTCAATGCTTCAAGCAACTCTGCCTCCGAGACTCCATTCGCAGCCGCTTCAGATGCCATGTCAGAGTCCATCCCGGTGTTTGAACCACGAAATTGGTGCGAGTTGAAGGAAAAGACTTGGGCGGTGTGTACTGACCGAGCGATGTTAATCAGCCCAGCGTTCCATGCTAGTCGGTGGGCAAAAAGCCCCGACTAGTCACAAACTCGCAAGCTCCAGACCATTTCGGGATCAAATGATGACTTGCCTGATCGGGAGGCGGCGGTTCAAAAGTCGATGTTGGCCATATTACAGCCAACCAAGCTATTGAGACAGTAATATGTCGTCAGAATCACATGCAGTATGCCTGGGAAGTCGCAAGAAGGTTCCAGGCCTCCGCGCACGAGTACCACCTCACAGAGGTAAAATTCCCGACGCGAATCCGCCGCGGCTACCTCTTCGCCCGCTTCGCTTGGAATATCTTTAACTTTTCGACCCCCGGCCTGGTGGATGCCGCGGCCGTGGTCAACCCCAAAAGCCCGCCCGGACGCTGTTTCATTCAAGCGGAAACCCTCCAATGACGCAGGTGGTGTCGGCAAGCCCAACTGGGGCGACGGCACCGCGGGCGGTGGCGGTGGGGGAGCAGGGAGGAGCGACGGCGGCCCGGAAAACAACGACGGCGAGGGCAGGGACGCGGCGAATCCCCGATCGCGAGAAGTCGAGGATACCCTGCTTGCCATGTACGAGGCTATAGACGCGCAGTTCAAGAGTAAGCCTCTCTTGCTTGACCGACTCACAACTCACGAGCCTCCCTCTCAGCTTTCCGCTTCGCCGTCGACGATGTGCAGGCCGGACGATGCCCTGGGTACTCCAGGATCAAGCGGCTCGAGCTCGAGTACCGGCGGGCCCACTCGGAGGTCTCCGCGGTGGGGAATCCACGCGTATGGGAGCCGGACCACGACGACGGATATTCTACACCATAATGTTTTCGTAATTCACGATTTTTCATCGTAACATTTCATCTACCTGTAATCTGGCACCGCAGAGCCTCATATCTTCATGGTCATTCCGCGTCGCTGCCCGCCAGTTTTCGAGTGGTAGACTGTCCAAACCAGGCAAGCCCTCAGCTCTTCCCTCAATGGCTCCTCCGCTCCCTCATCACCTCGCAAAATGGCTGTATTGAATGCAACGCTCGATCCTACGTCTCGACACCTTTTCTCCTGCTCTCTCAGCTTCAACGACGCGCTCCCCTTCTCCAGCTCCACCCGCTCTCGTCCTACTAACCGCCAATTGCACACGCATCCCGCCGTTGTGCCCGTGCGCGACCTCACCTCCGCCCATCTCCCTCCCGCAATGCGGATCCACCTCTTCTCCTCTCTATCCCCATCACCGGCGCCCGCTCGTTGCTTCATAACCGCTGCCGTGAGTACAGAACAACTGTTCTCCTCCCCTGCTTATCTCGTCTCAAATCACCAGCGAAAGACGTGTTTTCCGCCCCGGAGGCCGCCTGCTCGCGGATATTGCCAGCGCAAACGATTCGGCGCACAATGACACGCTCTGCTTTCTTCTCGCGGCCATAGCGAACCCGCATGCCGCACGCGTGGACACGCCCGCGCATTCGCGGTTGTTGCGCGTGTGCGGCGAGCGGCGTTGCAACTAGGCCTTGCCCGACGAGGAGGAATATGATTAGGCACTACCCAGTACCCGCCGCCTGTAACCCCGCAGCGCTGAGGTACGTCCCACTCTCGTTCCTTCTCGCCTATTGATATATCTCAGCTCAGCTAGTATCTACGCCCGCGTTTGCAACCCCGGGTCCCGCAGCTTTGCGTACTCGCACTGAGGTATGTCTTACTCCCTTCTCCTGTTCTTCACCTAACATCCATCTCGAGTAGCACGCGGACGACTCGGGCGCGCTCACCCTCAACCCTAGCCACAGTCTTGACGCCTCCGGCCCCGCCACGACATTCGCAGCGGCAGTCACAGCGGGATCCGGAGCCGTATGCGCTGCAGGGATTCGCTTTCGCCGGGCGGGGATTCGCAGGATCGCGGCTGCGTTCCCGTAATCCACGCCTCCTCCTCTCGCTCGCAGCGCCAGCTCGGAGGCTCGACTCGCCCCCGCTGCGCGTATGCGAGGCTTCCGAATCCCGCCTCCCGAGTACTCCATCCACCTCACACTCCGCGCCCGGACATCCCTCTCCCTCTGCGCTTCTCGCGGTGCATCCGCGCACCCGGATCCCGTTGCTCTTCCCCTTTTGTTGTCGGCGGGGACTCTTTTGAGCGTGCAGGGGAAAGCGGATGATGTTTTATACCGAGCGAGGAGAAGGTGGACCTAGGCTGGGGTACATAGATTATTCATGGGTCTGCTAAATAGCATTTCGGGTATTAACCGCGTGCCGGCCGGCCCTAAGCAAAGATGGAATAGGGGCTTCAGCATTCCTCCTTCAAACCTTCCACCTTTTCAACCAACTATCGTCCAAGCAGAAGTGAAGAGGGTCTGATACGCAGGCGACTCGGACACCGTTCCCCCTTGCACACAAAACCCAAAAACCGTAATGGAAGCAGGGCCGACCGTTACACCGTCTCTTTCGAATCCCACCTCACTCTATGCCATCGATGGCAGCATTGATACATGCTCTGTCGCCATACTCGCTACACATTTCTGTGAGGCAACAGGGGAGATCGTAACTGCGGAGGTACGTCCGACTCTTAGCCATGAATGTTTACAAGGTTGTGATGCGAAAAATCTAGAGTTTCCCCGAGATTTACTCTTCCAGAGTTATGGCGAGAGGATCACTAGCCTAGAGAGAGACTTTGCTACCATGAAAGCTGAAGTTGCTAGCCTGAACGCCGAGGTTGACAGCCTGAAGACCAGCTGGTTCCCCCCCTTAACCCGGGCGAACACCGCTCTCGAATGGCAGGTGTGGGCCCAGGCTCAAGAGGGTCCGTCCTATTATCATATATTCACCATCCCTTTCGCACTGCATACAATTTAGCCCTCGACGAGTTTATCTTCTCACTTCAGCCCCGGGACTGTGAAGAGGCTGGGTTTCTTTCTGGTATGCGTACTTTTTATGCCAATGACAACAGCTACTGAAATGAGGTGATAGGGGAGGAGCTCCGGCGGGGTCTCGGCCTCCGGGATCTAGGGAAAAAGCAGGCGGCGACGAGCATATACTACGCCGCTCCTCGGGACGTCTTTGTGGCCGTCGCCGTGGCGGCGGCTATGAAGCGCGCCTAGCGCCCGAGACCGGATGGAAGACGCTCATCCGCCAGCGACTAAGGCCGACCTCAGTCGCATCGTTGATGGACATCTCGAGGAGGACATCATACGGCTTCGATAAGACAGTCTTGTGGAGATCGCGGGAGGAACCCGTCCTCGATTCGCATAGGTGAAAAATCGTCAAGTTGAGTGGGTGTGTATTATTTTGGGTGAATTAGCAAGCCGATGCAAGTACATGGACGGCAAAAGCCTCAGGCTACTTCTCCGAAGCCTCTTTTACGCAACGCGAACACTGGCAAGCGAACTTCCAGCCCCTTGCCAGCTCTTTTCGCCGCCGCAGCCGGCACTGTGCTGCGCTCTCCCCAGAGTGCTGCGCGACGTCGACGTAGGCGATGGTGAGCTCGTCGCCCTTTTTGAGATCTTTGCTGGCGATCAGGTGGAGTTCAGCCGTCCCCGAAGAGAAGGACGGGCGCGCATTGGGGGTGCAAGAGTGGGATAGGTACGAGGACACGGAGTAGAGCGCGGTCCCGATCTGGCGCTCGGTGCCGTACGGTGTCCGCGTCACTTCCGTATCCTCTGGCCGGAGGGGGGACGCAGGCTGAGAGCAAACGAAGGACATTACAGGATGTACAATGAAGTAGGGAAAGGCACGCACTCGATTGTCTCTGCCTCCGCCAAAGCACACGCCAAAGGCGTTGAACACGACTTTTCCGAGGAGCGTTTTATGGATCTCCTCGCCGATAAAGGCCTCTAGGCCGGGGAGCGTCGTTTGAAGCAGAGCGACGAGGAGTGCATGCTCCTCCGGCGGCGGGTGCACCGTCCCCATCGTCCAGCGTTCGGCGTGGTCTTCAATGCGATACGACCCGCCGTCCGCCTCGGTGTAGTCAGCAGTCCCAGGGGTTTTGGTGAGCGAGGCGGTGAGCTGCCTGGCGATGAATTTGGACACGAGCATAGTGCCCACCCTTTTGTCTTTGTTCAAGTACGCGACGAGTTGGACTTGCGCGGCGCGTCGTACCTCCAATGCCTCTGCCGACACTGGGAGCTGAGAAATCTCCAGTACGGCGGGAAGCGGTGGATCGACCGTGAATAGGAAGGAATGCCACTGTGTCTTTGAGGCAACCTGGCAGGGCTTTGAGCAGAATGTGGATTTCGTCCCGGCGGAAGAAATTAAAGGGATGGATCCCAAGGACGGTTGGATCTCCCGCAGACAGTGGGTGCAATGCGTCCCGGCAGACTGGAGGTCATAATCTAAAGACGTCAGCATGGGGTGCTCCTGTGGTAATCACCATTCTAGCGCGTCTGGGAGATATGCGAGCGAAAGCCTGCCTTGTAGATGACCTCGCCTGCCGCGACGTCTTTGTTCAGGACTAACACTTTCTGGGGTCCAGAAGAATCTGAGACCAGCGCGCGCGCCTGAATGGAGACGTTTGTCCATTTCGGAGGAAAGACATCGTAATAAGCTATACCGTCATCTCAGCGCCCGATGGTCATTCTGAATTCTGGACCAGGCGTACCTCCGATCTGCGCTGTGAGCTATGGACGCGTCCAAAAAAATGAATGTATTAGAACAATTCTTGGCCAGTAGAGATATATGATGGGGAAGGGGATTGTATATGATGGCTACATGGCGTTCGCTTTTCGCCTCGCTCGATACGTTTATGAAGAAGCAGGGGTTTGCGAACCCGGATCAGTGACTTTGTCCCATTCCTGCGAGGACGTCTCTGAGGGGGGGCCCCTGGTCGGTGACGCATCGTCGATGCCCAAATCTTGCTCGGGAGAAGAACTCACGTCGAGTTTCACCAGATCCAGAATGATCTTGGGGGTAATGAGCTTCACAGCAGACTGGACAAGAAAGAATAGTGCAAACCTTGACGATGGCCTCGGGCACTGTCTTTTGATAGATAGCAAGGAGCTCGGGTGGTGATGGATATACGGCAAGCGCCCGATAGAAGGACAAAGCAGCGGGGAGCTGGAAAGATTCGCCTATGAAAACGGACACAGTTAGACGCCACGGTCATATTGGAGGGAAAAGGAACGTGCCTCTAGCGGCCAATTGCTCGCCCATCGCGACCTGGGACATGAAGTAGTTTTCTCTTGCTTCTTGAGTTGGTGGCGCTGGCTCGGTTTTCATCAGCTTCAATGCTTCGAGCAACTCTGCCTCCGAGACTCCATTCACAGCCGCTAAGGCCTCCCTCGACTGCGCCAATGACTTATCGACGCGTTTCTTCTCTTTTCCTGCGTGAAAGGTTAGGAAATACAGGGCGAATATGTGAAAAAACGTGCGTATTTTCTTCCTGAAATCAGAATCTGTTCGTCGTTTATAGTCAAAGTAGACTGCGTATGCAACAATTCCGCAGAGAGAGATTCCAGCAATCGTAAGAACGGTCCCTGTCCGAGAGGTCATGTTGGTTGCAGGAGGCAAAAGCCAAACGTCGTTGCGTTACGTCATTTTCAGCCTCCAACATATAGCAAAGGTAAACAAAGCTTCGACCACAACCGCTTTATTGAATCGTGTTTACCGTTTGATTCACATAGAATACCGGAATCCGAAGCGTGAGTGGTATTGAACTCGGCTCCCCCGGTTGCCCACTGGCAGTGTAATGTATATATATAAGCAGCTAATCCTTGCTAATCTACTGTAGGGTACATCAATAAACACCAATCAATGATGTTTCCTCGGTGTCCAGGTATAATATTTAAATATAAGCACAGAAGCGTTCAAGCGTCCGGTTAACTGATGTCCACTACGCCGAAGCTGCCAAAAGTCATCTCAGAGACGCCGAAACACAAGGAAAATGAGACGAACAGGAATAGAGGGCAAGCGCATCGTACGCTGTGACAGAGGCGGTGAATTTCCCATCGGAAGACACGGTGTACGTCGTCCCGGAGCACGTCGTCGGGTCGGAGTCGGTGTCGTGGCTGAAGAAAAACAGGCGTCAAATACAGGGCGCTGTAGGGCAGATGGAGCGTACATGATGTCACAGTCTAGAAGGGTATGCGTTAGTTTAAATATAGCAGCTAAGTTGGAAACGTACATGTCCCAGCGGGAAGCGAGGTCGTGAATGTTTCGGTCCAGGTGGTCGCGTCGTTGTTGATTACCAGGAATCCAATCGCTCCGCGCCCAAAGGCTGGGAGGAGGGCGGTAGCATCAGAGCCTGATTATATCGCGCAGCGAATTTGAAGGACATACCAACTTGCTGAGTGGTTCCGACGAGGACATTGGTGAGCCCTGCCGACCCGACAGCGTTGTGGAAGAGAACCATGTTCGCGATCGCAGTCCAGCGATGCTCGCCTTCAAAAGGGTTAGTACAGTGCAACTCTCCGCCTCGGAGGGACGTACATCGGAAACCGTTGGAATAGCACGTAACTGCATTCGTGTTTCCGGCGGAGTCTTGGGGGGCGCCGGCGTCAAAGTTCGTGAAGTCGTACCTGTAGGTACTACGTCAGTACCGAATGTAACGCAGCGAGATTGGGATATACCCCGAGTAGACCGTCGGGGTCCCATAGTTGAAACCAAGCATGAAGATCGCAGAAAGCGTATATGCGTTGTTTGGGGAGGTGGAGTTGAGGGAGGTTGTGCCCCGTTCCTAAAGACCACGATTCGGAACTGGGATTGTTTGGTAGAAGTTTGAATACTTACCGTGTCTTGGTTCGCCATGATGTAATTTGCGACGTTCGATTCGACCAAGTTCCACGCCGTACCCATCGCTGGCCAGGGCTCAGAACATTTAAAGGAATATTCACCAGCGACTCACGCGTGGGGGTCACCAGATTGGACACCTGAACATGGTCAGCGGCTGCGATGCAAATTTAAGCAAGGAATTGGTACAGATTTATCGGTTCCAAGGAAAGCCCCCTGCACATACGACGTGGCCCCGAATTCGATCACATCGCTGAGCGGGATCTGTCAGCGGGATCCTGACCAAGTTCAGGCTTGAACAACTGACCCGAGCGCAACATATTGCGATGGGTTTGAGGCTCCGCCGTCGCTCACTTCCTGAGATTGAGGGGTTAAAATATTGCTGGACTGGCGCCAAAAAATGAACAGACCATGGTGATATACGGGGACGCATCGAGGTTGGAGAAGATTGTCGCAAGGTCTGCAGGATCTATATGCTTGGCTGCGTCCATCCGGAACCCAGAGACGCCCTGGACGCGTCATGAGCTTTGTGCCATTACAGTGCAACGAGGTACTGACCAAGGACAGGAGATCCTTGAGATAGTCTTGGATATGTCCGCGAACCTCGGCCTGCCCCTGGTCGAGATCCGAGAGACCAACAAGCTGGTGGGACGGACGATGAGAAAAAAGAGAGGCATGTGAGACTTGTAGCCAACCTCGCAAGTACGGACGCTGAAAGAATGTTAGCAAATATGAAATGGGAAACGGAAGGTGTAATACTCGGTAGCATTGTCATAATTAGAAATGTCGACAGCGACGGTACCGTCACAGTAGTGGAACTGGGACGCAGTGTACGGGACGGCAGGACTAGGCCAATTCAGCCAAAGAACGGATGAGAATAGTTTAACACTCACTAGTTGTACTTGGTGTAAGTGCTCCCAGCAAAACCAGTTCCCTCTCCACTAGTGCGAATTTCAGCATTAAATGCGGGGTAGGCGGTCGGTTCTTACCCAGACATATGATTCGCAATAACTTGATGCAAAACGAGTTCAGATCTTGCAACGGGGAAGATGTGCCTACAACGTACCATCGACGATAATTCCAACGCCGGCCTTGGAACATGTTGAAACCTACGACGAGTTAGATGTGCTGAAGCGGCTGTCAAGAGAGACTAGTTACCATGTCAGTGAATTGTTGACGGTTCCCTCGCTTGGAGGTGAGATTGTAAGACACCGGTTGGTAGTCGGTCCACCATTGGTCGCCCGTGACTAGAGACATATTAGATATTATCTAGTCCGTGGCTCAAGCTCCTTACTGTGTTCGGCAGCGGGGCTCACTTGAGCATATCCATACCCAGCAGGCCCGAGAAACGATGTACATTCAGAAGCGACACTATCCCAGGGCCACTCGAAAAGCTGCAACCAAGGTTAATAAAAAGAAACACGCAGCCGGAGAAAATATCTAACCTGGACGATAGTGTTTTTGGCCTGTGGCGGAGAACGACGAACACGACGCATGTCGCCAGCAGCGACACAAGAAATAAAAGAAATGCAGAGCAAATGAGTGTATAAAGAACGAGAGAACATGGTTGCAACCAGCGGACGATTTCAAGAGGGAGAATTGGATGAGAATTGAAGCAGCACATCGAGGCCTTAAGTATATAGAGCACATAGTCCTGTAACTCCATCACTGCAGATCTGTGAAACGTTGGTGATAGGATCGAGATTCACGATCAAATAGCAATTAATTTCACAGAGAGAAAATAGCAGGGGTTGTAGTGGACCTGGCGCTACCGGTATCCAGGGACCTCTCAGGGCTACGGCTTTGACCCTTGGAAGAGGTAGTTTGTGGTCTGACTGGCTTGCGTTGGGGAGCACGTGGTGTGTAGCGAGGAAGCGACTGCGTCGCTGGCGCGGCCAGCGACGCCTGGCGAGCAGTAAATGGTAAGGAGGAGAGGAGGGGCTCTCCTGTCTCCCCTCGGCCGTTTTGCTCGCCAGGTGTGATCGCGCGATCGTTCCACTCGCGCGGGCCGGTACGCTGCGTGTGCGGTGGAGCGCACAGCAGGAATACGGCAGCCCTCCATTCAGTGCCCAAGGTGTAAGACCCCGGCATGGGGTGCGGAGATTATCCTCGCGACGTCCAACATGTGCTCGCCCGTTAGACTTGAGTAAACCATCTTTAAACCCGATGTAAACACATGGATGATTCAAGTTGGTGGCTGTCCATGCCGGTTCCGCGTTTTTCCGCTATCAATAGGCATCCGGCAGATTTCTTGGTTGCTGAACCTTTAGGTTTGGCTACCCAGGGGAACTTGGGCTTAGTTCTCTTTTGCTACATGTACAAACAAAGTTAGTCACGCAACATTGGTCATCACGAAAATAAAATCGAAAGAAAATGGGGCAAGACATAGAAAGAAATCAAAATGTAAGGATATGTTTTTCAACTTCTTACCAGTTTGAATCCTGGTGTGCGAGCCCGTTTCATCCCCTGGAACCAAAGAGATTCTCTGAGTTCAATTTTCTGTTATTAGTCATTTCTGCTTTATGTTCGGGGCAGGATCCGGGCGCGGACAATATTAATCCCCGGGATCAATCACTATGGAAAGCCGGCACCACGCTTTCAAGCAAGTGTTGCGATCAGCATCGGTGCGATGGCCGCCGTCCTACATATCACGATCTAAAGCAGCTTTATCTAAGCGCCTTTGGTGCCTATTCAACCCAATTGTTTTGGATCGTAGAACCTACTCTTCAAATTGAACCTAAAGGTTCAGCGCCCGCCTCGAAGAGGCCCAATCCCAAGTCATAATTAAGAGCCATCAAGAAAGTAGTAGAACGTTTGATAGTAACTATCTGCAAGGTCGGAGTGAACAACAACGAAGACGTCCATGTTGGAATTTACCACGAAATTCCTGCGGAAAGTCTGAGCAGGTGTAGATTTCGTCTCGATACGACGTATCCTCGCATCCCAAGACCTCACAGATATCGAAGGAACGTTCCCGCCGGCGCAGCACCGTGCGTGCAAACGGAACCGGCGTCCGTATGTCCATGTGTACTACGAGTTGCTGAGTAGCGTAAGACCCATATTCCTTTTTGGGAAGACCCAATTGGGTCCGTGGGACCGACGCGAAGCCCGAAGTGGAGGTAGAGTAGGGCAGAGTTGAGCAAGAGTTGAGGCAGAAAATCTACTTGGGTGTTTCACAAACAAGACCCAACTTTAGGCTCGTTACAGCCTCTCTAGCTTTCTACGTGATCTTCTGAAGACAGTCGTTCAGGATCACTATGCTATAGAACCCAACTTGTGCCTCAAAGTTGGGCTCGAAAACCTAATTACGAAAACACCCTAATGTTCTCGAATTAATTAACAGGTTAATGGCTACAAGCACAATAGTATGGGTAACGTAACACAACAAATGCGACGACAGTATACTGCTAAATAAGATGTAAAATGCGAGGGACAGTGAGGGAAAAATACAGTACACATGCACACAAGACGCCCGCCCGATTCAGAATCTCTACACACCACCACTACCCCCTCACTTCTTGACCGCGCGCAGCTGGTCGCGCAGCTTCCCGTTCTCCATCTGCATCGTGTTGAGCTCGTCCAGCAGCGCCATGCGCTGACCCTGCTCCGACATGCGCATCGCGTCGACCTCCGCCTGCGCAGTGTCCAGCGCCGCGCGCACCTCCGCGAGCTGCGCCTCGAGCTGCCGGCGGACCGTCTCGGGCGCGGACGCCGCCTCCGCCGCGAGCGCAAGCGTCTTGGCGCTCAGCGCGTTATTCGCCTCCGTCAGCTGGCTGCACGTTGCCGCCTGCTCCGCCGCGCGCGTTTCGACGTCGCGCTTCTCCCCCGAGATGCGCTCGACCGTGCCCTGCAGCTGCGCAACTTCGTTCTGCCTGCATATCACAACCCTCAGCATACAGAAAAATGAAAACATAAGAAATAAACGCACAACGACGAGACTTTGCTCGCAAGGTCCATGTTCCGCTCCTCGAGCGTGCGCACCTGCTTCTGGTACGTCTCGAGCGCGCCGCTGCCCTCCTGCGCGAGCTTCTGCGCGCGCTCCGCGTTCTTCTTGAGTAGGTCGTGCGCCTGCGCGAAGCGCACCAGCCGCTCGATCAGCGCGCGGTCGTCCGCAATCAGCGCCTGCACACGCCCAATGAACGCGTCAACAGAGAACGTGCCGTTTCCACCCGGCACAGGGGACGACGGCGTGCGCGGATCGTACAACGCCTTGAGTGAGCGCACGTCGAGGTCCGAGAGCGACGTCGGGTTCGGGTTCGGACTCGACGGCTGGATCGGCGAGACCGCGCCGGAGCCCGCGCGGAAGCGTTGTTGGCCGAACTTGGCCGCGCGCGCTTCGGGGGAGGGGAGGATCACCCAGAGGGGCTGCAGCAGCGCCGCAATCTGCTTGCTGTCGCCGGAAAACTCCGGCATGTTCGGGGAGGCCATCGGCGAGAGGGAGCGCATGTCGGTCTAAAGAGGCGTTGGTACAGAAACGAAAATAATAGTTGAGCGAACGCACCTTGACGCGAAGCTCCATCGCGCGGATCTCTTTGCGTGCCTCCTCGCGCTCCCGGCGCGCCTCCTCGACCTCGCGAGAGAGGGTTTCCCGTTTATCCAGCCCGCCGCGCACGTCGTCCTCCAGCTTGCGGCGTAGGACCTCCCACTCCGTCTGCGCAGTGCGGTGCGTGTCGATCTTCGTGGCAAGCCCTTGCAGATGGGTCTCCAGAGCCGACACGAGCGACGGCAGCGTCGGGTCGCGCGAGAACATCGGTATCCCGTGCGTCTTGACCAGCGCACGCAGCGCCGACGCCGTATCCTCCAGCTCGTTCTGCACCCGCTGCAGCGCACTCGCGTCCTCTCCCCGCAGCCGCTCCGTCTCGTCCTGCAGCCGTGTGAGGTCCTCCATCCGCTCGTCCTCCAACGCCGCCTTGTCGCGGTCCCACGCTGCGCGCTCCGCTTCCTGCTCCCGCACTAGCGCCGCGCGCTCCTCCGCCCACGCCGCCTTTTCCCCCGCCAGCGTCTGCATCTCCTCGCCCATCCCCTCGAGCCGCGGCAACTCCCGCTCGAGCGCGGCGATCGTGTCCTGCGCGCTGCGCATCTCCTCCTCGCGTGCGCTCTTGACCGCCTCCTTCTCCGCTCGCGCCGCCGCGAGCTCCCGCGCGAGCTCCGCCTGCTTCGCACTCGACGCCGCCAGCGCCTCCGTTGCGCGCGCGAGCTTCTCCTCCAGCGCGACCACCGCCGCGGGCGCCGGCCCTTTGCCCGTTGGAACGACACTGTCAGCGTGCCCCGCGAACAGGTGTGCGCCATCGAACCGCGCGGCGCCGCCTCCCTGGGAGGTGGCACCGCTCACAGACGAGCCCGTCGGGCTACGCTGCGTGCCCGAGGGTGTATTGTACCCCGAGTCGGTGTTGCCCTCGGGCGGGGCCATCTTGCGCTCCATGCTGCGAACGGAGAAGCTGAGGACGCCCGCGCGGTGCTCTAGCAGGCGCTTGTGGATGTCGTTAGCGCGGCCCGAGACGCGGAGAAGCTCGCGCTCGGCCGTCTCCACGCGCTTGTTGGCGGCTTCGAGCTGCTCCTCGGACTGTTTTGAAACCTTTTTGTGGGCTGCGTTGACGCGGCTGAGGGACATGGCTGCGTCACGGATCTTCGTTTCGAGGGAGAGTTTCTTGGTCATGGCGCCTTGACGAGACATCAGGACTTGTTGTTCCTATAGAGATGTTCATTAGGAACTGCATGAAGTATGGGGGAAAGCGCATGATGTGGAAACTATATGGGACGTTTAAAGTAGAGGATGCAGGAGTAACTCGAGAGTTACGGCAAGGAGGGATCTCGAAAATAAACAAGCGCAACCGCTCACCTTCTTGAGATCATCTACTTCCTCTGAGCTCAAGATCTCGAAATCGCGGCTATCGACGACTGCCTCGCTAGCCAGCAGACTAATGAGCAGCTCGTCGCGGGTGTTGAGGGGTGGCTGTGTGACTGTTCGGGATGTCGCAAGCCTCGTGGGAGGTGGAGGCACGCGAGAAAGTGGCGACGGCAGCTGCTGCTGCCTGGATGGCGACGGGCTCTGCGGCGAGCCATTCGCAAGGGGTTTCTGGACACGCGCGGGCGATCTCGGAGGCTCTCGCTCCTCCTTGTCCTTCCTGAGAAACAAGGGCGCGGTGGTAGGCGACGATGGGGCTACCGGGGGTGACTGGGGAGGCCATGATGGTGCACCGGGCTTGAGGGGGACTGGCTCCGAGGGTGGAGGCGAGGTTGTTCCTGTCGCAGACGCCAGGAACCGGCGCACCCCGCCGCCAAAGCCGTTCATGGAAAAGAGATGAGGGCAAGATGAGGGTAAGTGTATGTTCTTGTTTTATTTGCAGTGCGTAGTGCGTACAGCCACGCACGGCGCGGATGTTCATGAGCTTTCGTACGACCATAATCGCTGTCCCTCATGTCTTGGCCATTTAATACGAGCAGCTTTCCATCGTTGAAATTTTTTAGAGTCAGCTGGGACTTGGATTCGGAGCGGGAAATATTCGACGTATGACTTTTATGCAATAAACTCTAGACTCTCAGATGGCTGTTGGAGGCAAAGCCTATGAAATGGAAGTATTTAAAAGTTTTGGAAATTTGAACTCTGTCTGAGCACTCTGGGAGAGTATAAATTCCACAGTAATTATTTTTAAGCGATTTTCGAATTGGATAGAAGTTGAGCGCTGAGCCTCGGCCGCCTTCCACCCCGTTTTTAGTCACCGAATCCCAGGTCTGTGCCTGCCTCACTGTGCCGGCCCTTCCATGTCTGGCATGCAGTTCCTGGTCCTCGATGTATACCGGACTATTAGCAGCGAAACATGTGTTTGAAGGATAAATTACGGTAGGGTATACAGACGATTCAATTGAAGGAACGCGTGTACGTACATCGTTTATCGGATCCTAATCGATGCTTAGCCTTCAAGCTATTTTCTCCTTCAAAGCACGTCGCTGCGTGTATTACACGAGGCATTTATATGTCTCACACGAGGCATTCGCTCACTAGATAATCGTAGTATGATGTCTTGAGGGTCGCATGAGAAGGAAGATATTCTGTGGCCCGGTCTGAATTGCTTCCGAAACATGCGAATGCGTTGCGATGTAGCGCTTTGACCGTGACTGATAGCACGTGCCCCACGCGTCACGCGAAGCTACGTGACAGTGGAAAAGCTCGCTGATATCCCGATCTAGATTCTAATCAAAGTTTTCTTTCGATAGCTTTGGCCTTTGGTCAAAGCAACTCCTCGCCTGATGTGGAACCGTGCGAACATATTGATGGCAGGTGTTTGAATTACCAACGGAATCAAGGTTCAAAAATCAAGAGAAAAAAATCTGTGCGCACTTCACCTCAGCAGTCATCGACTGGTTGGATTGCGCATGCTCTCGCTGTACACGACGTGCGTGACGCTCACACTGCCCATCGTCCTGAGATCCGCAATTTCAACCGTTTCAATGTAAACTGTATGCCAACTGTATAGAGCCCTGAAGAGGGTAGAAATTTGTACGAGAGCGGAGAGTCCGATCTCTGTCACCAAGAGTAATGGGAGCTATAGATACATAGTTTATGTGCGTGTGACTATTATTGAATGGGGGAAATGAAGACAACATGCAGGGTGATCAGGGATAAGATTCAGGATAGGATTCGGCGTGCGCAGTTGAGGGAACTCGAGGCCGAGCCGATACTCCAGAGGGGATTGAGCGGGGACCTAATGCAGTCACTAAACTTTGGAGCAGTGTTTCCATTTGGGATAGTCGCTGATCAACCTTCGACAGCCGTTCCCCCATTGCGAGCTCCAAACTATGCAGCTTGTTGTCCAAATGAGCCTCATGCCTTTCGAACCGGCGCTCAATGTCGGCCAGTCGCTCTTCCAGCATCACTTCCGCGGCTTCAACCAGAACTTGGCATTTCACCAGATCGTGAGTATCAAAGTCATGGCCGGGGAAAGAGACTTTCTTTTTTGTTTCGCACGCCATGCAAATGAAGCTGGGTTCTTCGGAGATTTGATAGTTTATCAGAATGAGAATGAAACACGTAGTCAAGAGACAGACCTTCGCATTGAACGCAGAACCAGCACGGTTGCGTGGCAAGCCGACGACAAACTGCGCATCGAGGCGCCTCGAGCGTAGGTTTTTGTGCCGTTGTCTTTGGTGCCTCGGCATCGTCCTCAGGGTCCGGGAAAAACTCTCTCGCCCTTTTGAGCGCCTGTTGGGCCTGGCGGTATGTTGTTCCGAACTGCCGGATGTGCACGACGCGTCTGACTTTGAGAATATCATGTGTCGGCAGGTGATGTCTCTGGAAAGAATTTAGATGTAACCCGGGTGCGATTCTACTGGACGTACTGTTAAGCCCGTCGGGATGACCTTAGAGGACAAGCAGCTTAGGTTATCGTGGAAATCCACTGTATCGAACGTGCCCTCGAGCCGACATGTGAGACACGTTACTCGGGTTCCTCCGATATGTCCTCTGCAGGAATACACGTTAAAGGGGGCGAGGAAATGGGAGGGAAAAAAGCCTTACTTGCACGCATCACAATGAACACTGACGGAGGAGTTAATAATCAACCAACATTCGACGATTGGCGCTCACTCGTGGTCGGTTGTAACTCTAATCTGACTCTCGGCAATTGAGTGGTAGAAACGACTGTCCGCGACTGTGAAGGACTTCTTCAACAACCCGAGCTCCTCCTGTTCGTTACGGTTCAAGGGTTTGCCGAAGCGCGTACTCCGAATGTAAAGCTCGATGAAGCGCTTACGCGCGTCGGCGCGTTGTTTGAAAAACGACCACGACCACTGCCCCCTCCGAACGCCATAGCGTACAGATTCAATCGCAAACTGCCACAAGGCTCGAGATTGGTTTGCCTCTAGAACGGGAGGTGCCGGAAAGAAGGTCATGCACTCCGGAACTGTTCTCTTGAACGTAAAGACACCGCTGTGAGTGCGGGGGTCGGATTCGTCTCCCCAGGTGCCTGAAAGGGATTGCGAGACGCTGCTCCAAGAACCGGCAAAATAAAGAGGGGAGAATCGGGCGGGGAATGTCTGCTTGAAAGTAAAGTTCACGACATCCGCATTTTGAGCAGTACAGTCACCGGCGATGGTGAAATCAGTCATGTTCGCTCGTGAAGACGCTCCGAATTTCAAGTTTCCAAGAGCAGAAAGCTGTAAAATGGAATAAGACGATGCGTAGCCGAATCCGCGGGTCGAGACACACCTCCATGGATATCATCCCCGAGGATGGAACGACAGAGGACGCTGGCGAGTAGGTGAAGCCATTCCAAGTGCCCAAAAGCGACTTGAGGGCAGGGGCCGGACGAATGGCGGCTTTTTTCGGCCGAGTAGGGGCTTTGTAAGCATCGAAATCCAACCTGTCCATCCCCAAAGGGTAATTGAGTATCTTGGAGAGGTCGATATCTTTCGCTTCGAGGCTGTCGTCGTATGGATATTCGACATCATCTTGTGCGAGAACAAGTTTTGGATCCCAGAGACCACTGGGGTCATTGAAGTATTGGAACTGGATGCGAAATTAGGCGCTGTTATGCGTAAGAAAGCGGGAACACGGACCAGGCCATGTGCGAAACTCTTGAATTGTTGTTTCATGTCCACTTTCTGTTGCTTGAAACTAGCTAGACGCGAGAGTAATTAGTCAAGACGGAGATGGGTGCAGAGGGATAGGTACATTCGAGTAATTCCACGCGCTCCCGCGCCGCATTCACCGTCCATCCGATCGTGTCTGCAGCATCCCAAAGTTCGTCGGGGTGAACAAGTTTTGTCTGACATGCCCTCAGGATCCTGCCAAATCGATCAACAACTAATCAGTGCGTCCTTCGACATCGCTTACTGAAAATCTCGCTCCAGAAGGAGGTAGATGAGCGGCAGAAGGAACTATGTAAATGATTAGACTTGGATTAAATGAACGTCTCCAGGAACAGGGTGACGAACACGTTCAATGCGGCCTTGGCCCGTGATGAGCGACAGAGTGTTCGACGCATCGATGTCGTATGAAATTGCCTCCAGGTTTCCCCGAAGCCTGGCTTCTTCAGCCTCGACGTAGGAAGTGAACTTCTCTTGCAAGTTTTCGTTGATGTAGCATGGATTCAATCCGGCGTGTAACGTTGTTACCCCGTTGTATATGGAGTCCAAATATTTGTTTACAGGCCCTCGATTGGCCGGCATGACGTTCAATGAAACGGCGAACATTTTCGCGAGGAGCTCTCGGATCTTTCCGGCATAGAGAGTCATCGACTGGCAAGGGGGTGTAAGTAAAGGACGACGAGCAGCATGATGGCGAACCTGGTGCCAGCCAATGCTCCAGAAAGCGAGATAATGAGGAAGACTGGTGGGGCATCAGGTCAAGTTAGAGCAGTAAATAATATGACGTACCTCCAGTCCAAAGGACGAGACGTGGTAAACGTGTTTGCTTCGGCCACGGTCACGAACCCACTCGCGTCGTCGTCGAATGCCTCGCTGATGCTTTGCAGTCTCGAAACTGTGAGGTAGTTCAATGCCCAAGCATCGTCGGTGTGCTTCTCAATTTGAGGGACAGAGGGATCGGAAGACTCTCCCCTTTCTTGATAGTAGTCGCGCAGAGCCATGACAAAATACCTCGTCTTGACGCTACCTCTCCAGCCCTGGAGGACACTCAGAGTCCAAATTGTCGAACGCAAAGAACCACTTACCATCTCCTTCCAGATCTGGCGAAGAAGCGTAAGATGTCAGTCGTGCGGTTGACCTCGAATCATCAACAAGTACCTTGTGAACATCCTAGATGCGCCGCCGATTCAGATCAGATCAACACTGCAAATGGAACCACGCACCGGGTCGATTATTTTGTCGTGCGGACCGGCCGTTATGGCGCTAATCACGCGGTCGCCCTGACGTTCCACGACCTTGGACAATTCATCGCTGAATCATTCAGAATCAAGGCGCACGCAAGAACAATGGAGAGGAATACATACATGATCTGCCGCTTTTGAACTTCAAATTTTCGCGAGAAAACGGTTAAATTCTTCTCCATGGCAGCGTCAGGGTCCGTCATTAATTCATCTCGGCTGAAGGACTGAGTTGACGGATGGAAAACGTCGAAAAAGAACTTACAGATCCTCCAGTCCAGATGTCTTGCCCGCGTTCCCTGTGCCTTTTGCGCCCTGCGGTCCCATCGGGGCCGCTGACTTGTTCTCAATGTCGTTCAGCTCCTTGAGGATTTTGTCGTTTTCCTGGCACGCCTGCAGCCCGCCCTTTTGTTCCACCAGGCTAAAGAGATTGAGCGCCGGTGAGTAAATAAATGCACGGGAAACTCACCGCGTCATCTCCCGTTGCTCCGGTGTCACGAAATTTTGGAACATTTTCATCATCATGTCCATTTTTGCGTTCTTTGACGCCGATAAGTTGATATATGAACTTAAGATGAGGCACAGTGCTTACCATCTCCTGTGTCGTCTTGTCTACGGCGCTGATCGCCCGGTTCGCCGCATCCACCCCGAGGGCAGTGTGCATCGTGAGCGCGAATTCAAACTCGCCACGCCGTTTGGTAAAGATCCCGACGAATTTCACGAGTTTACCTTCCCAGATCGGCCCCTTCAAGACTTTGACTGGTGAAAAAGAATCAGTCAATTGACCTTCCGATACAATTTTTTCGTCCGCTCACCGATCAATCTCTTCTTGGTATAGGTATCGCAGGCGTTTGCACTTCGGGGCTTGTATGAGCCACACCACTATGAAGCGATAGAGTTCACTTACCACGCCTTGATGTCCTCTGCTGTCCCCTTGACAATTTCTTGCATCCGGCCACGGATGGTAGTGCCATCGGGGGCGACTTCCTCAGAGTCTTTCACATTTTTTAGTCTGCAGAGCGGTGAGCACAGGACTGAGAAGTGAGGATAAGTTTACGCACTGTGTCAAGACGCCCATCATGTCTTTGATCTCCATGTGCAGAGTCAGGATCATCCTGTCGTTCGCCCTACGTTTTTGCTCCAGCGCCCAAACAGCCTGATTGATGCGCGATGGGTCAGTAAATATAGCGAACGCCCTGATTCGCCCTACCTTGAATGCCATAACAGCGACTAAAATAGAATTAGCAATGGATGGCAAAGATGAATTGCTAGGACGTACCCCCGATAAAGCTGAAGGTGTCAATTAAAGGTTCAGCATCTAAACAATACTCGATAAAGGGCAGGGACGCACGGATGCAGCTTCGCCACCTCGTCCAAAGCATTCATCAAGACTGGGATGCCTTCCATAAAGGTATGCAACCCCTGCTCAATGGCCTCCATGCCCCCCACCGCCGTCAGACCCGCAACAACCCCCGTGGCTATCGCGGCGGCTTTGCCTTCTTGCACTTGTGCCTGCATAAAGTTGTTCTCTTTGCTAGGAATCAGGCTATGAACGCGAGCGTTAATTCCACGGGCTCACCAGCGACCAGGAGCACCTGGTCTACTTTCGATGCTTTCGGTGCCGTATTCGCGACCTCCCATGCGCCCGCCAGGCTTCGCGACAGCTCGTCGTCGGGGAACAGATGCTGCTCTGGAAGATGTGGGCTGGGAGACGGAGACGCAGTGAGTTGCATGCCCGTAACGGTCGGCGGTTGATATCCAAGCTGCGAGGGCGAGTACGCCTTGGTTCGGGGGTCGCCTTCCAGAGTAAAAAAGCTGGCGCGGTTGCTGCTGCCGTATGAGCTCGTACGGGAGCGGGGCGGCGGCGGGCTACCACTGGGCGGCGCGTATGAGATGCGCGCTTTCGTGTTGTCGGCATGCGAAGCCTGTCTGCTATGCGCCAGGGAATTGTCCGCGTAAGTACCGTAGGATGATACCAGGTTTCCAGCAGAAAGCGACCGATTCACTTGGTGGGACACGTCGCTGCTCGGCCGCGGCGCGTTTGCGGCACTAGCAAACCGTTTCAATGGCGGGGAGAACGTCGAGTGGGAATTCTTTTCGAAAGAGTCATATTCGGTGAGCGGCAACGGTGGTGCCTCAGAGTCGGTCTCGGGCTCACTGTCCGTTCCTTCGAGGTTCTTCTTGCTGAGCCTCTTCAGCAGCTTTGGCATATGCATGGGAGAAAGCAAGGTAGTCGTTGGCGCCTAAGCCTCACTCTTAATCAAAACGACTCTATGCATCAAGACAGTGAAGAAGTCGCCACTCCGTCGGCAGACCCATGAACTATACTTACCCATCAATATGAGCGCTGTATAGCGTAGTGGGCGCTGATTCTGAAGCATGATACGCCGCCGACTCGGAGATGGCCACCGTGGAAAACAAACAGCTTTGCAAAGAGGACGGCCAGTAGATACTTTCACGCCAGTCTTAGGTAGCATTCGGTGAATCACAATGAATTCTCGATCTGTGCCCATTGTCGATTGGTACGTGCGGCGATGACAAGATCTTCGAGGCCTTCGAAAAAACAAGATGTGTTCCCGACATCTGTTGCCAAGTTTCAAGCGAGCGCCCGTGGGCGGACCAATCCCAGTGGAATGAATGACCAGCAGCACCGCAGACTTTGCCGAGTTGCATGCGAGACATGGCAGATGTGGGAGGACAGATGTGGTCCCGCGGTGAGACACCGCTGATGTGATACTTGATCCCACAGGCGATCACCGGAGGTCCGACCCCGGGTCCCCCGACTCCTCATTTCCCCGACCTCATTTATGATTTCGTAATGGCTCCCGTTTTCTCCTGGCGTTTTCCTGGCGCACGCCAACCGAATGCTCGCTGGTATTCCTGATCCAGCGTCGACGAAACGTGTCTTTCAGATGGAAAAGCAACAAGAAAGAACGTCCTGCGACGCGGGCGGCGGCTAAGTACTCGTGGCTGGTCGGGGAAAACTACCCGTCATGTAGCTCCACCGCGAGGCGGCCTGGCGGCCTTCCGATCAGTACGTCCACTGCGAACCTGATGTGCAAATGGCTCTAAGCAACATATTGCAGGATCCCGGGATTACGAACGGGCAAACTTGAAGAAGCAGAGGCCCAGGCCTAGGGATGTGGAAGTCAACAAAGACATATTAATTTCCTTCAAGTTGACTTTGGGTTCAAACGCCGCGGGTTAACCTTTGAGCTCAGGCCTTAAGGCAGGCTCTAGAAGTTCTACTAGTAGTAGAAGAAGGACGAAAGAAAGGCGGTGGCCCGTGCTCGTTCTGCCTTGAAAATTGAATTCAAAATCAAATACTAATAGGGGTGTCCCTTGCTTTAGATCCATCCGACTCTGAGATGGGTGGGTCGCGGTTTAAGCAGTCCAGAGTAAGCTTTGTGCACACTGACCTTCAGGTCCGCCTTTTATGTTCTTCTCCTTCGCGCCCTCTTTTCACGCCAAGGCCAAAACCAATGTATGGCGCACAACACCCGGGTCCTCCTGGAGGAAGTCAAGCATCTTGCTGTGGAAATCAAGCAGTTCAAAGACTCCTTCAGTGACAGCGAAGAGCTGGCCAATCAGCTCTGGGGCCCACTTCGCAGCTCTGCCTGTATCTGGCAAGTCTATAGCCAGGCGCAAAAAGGTTCGTTCTACAGGCACCTCCAATTTAACCTAGATCTTATCGTCCGACCATCTCAGCCCTCGACGACCTCATCTTTGCCGCCTGCCGCGCAAGCTGCCTGGCCGAGGGGCTGGAGTCAGGTACGTGACTTATTTCCTGCATGAACCAAACTATGTTTATACGTGGATGGTTAGGCGACGCGCTGCGGAAGGTGGTCCCAGATGCGGGGACCCTGAAAGTCCTTCAGAAAACAGTGGCCGGGGACATCTATCTCAACGCCCCGCCTTCCATGCTCACCGCTCTGTGGCTAGTCATGTTCGCAAAGCGAGCCATGGAGAGCGACTACAGAATTCCTGAGGGCGAGGCACACCCCCCGGTCACCATTGCCGACCTTGGAGCCATCTGCGGGGACTTGGGGGACAAGGAGGTGTTGAGGCAGATCGGAGAGAGCACGGAGGTTTTGCTAGAGGGCCCTGAATGTGGGCAGACTCGTCGGCGATTCCTGTTGTAACGGTTCATTTGTTCATGTGCAGCTGTACGGCGGAAGGCGGCCCCCGAACTCCGGATTTTTTGAGTAAGAGTCCTTTAACGCTGGTCACGGCCAGCGATGCGAAATTCATTGCACAAATCCGAGTCGTCGCCCGGAAAACGCAGTAACGGCATTCGTTTGTTAAAATCAGCGATATAACTCTAGCCGGGGCACAGTGCGCGACGATAAATGCATCCAGATCCATTCGGCTTCGACTTCGAGGGAGAGAAATTCGAGCAACATCTCCAGAGGCTTATTCTGGCATCGTCCATCTCCGGAACCCGCGCGCCTCCATTATAGTGGTCACTGGTGAACATCGCAGGCTTATTCTAACACGAGTATTTCTCTCACAACGCAGGTGTAACCCTCAACTTGGCATTCACTTCCATATCATGAAGAGTATCTTGTTCACAGGTACAGTAACAGGTTAGCATTGAGACACGTAAAAGCGACTGTCTTTGTTGCGGAATCCAATGGTTCAATCGTGCGATTCGATTACTTAATCACTGCGCCGTTTCTCACATTTCATTACGCCCTTCCGAAGGCCTGCAGACCCTTGTGATTTCAATTCAGGCTGGAACGTCTTGTGAATCGGCGAGTTCGATCATGATCGGGTTGGAAGGGGCACGCTATGTGCATAGGCCCACCACCTCCGAAGCCCTCTAACGGCCCTCCAGCTAGACGCAGCGTGCTCAGCCGCGTGGGCCGCTGCATAAAGCGATTCTTCATACAGCCTCCGCGCATTCCCGACACGCTCTTTTCCCCAGCTCTCACATCGCACAGCGTCGTGGAGGAGTACATCGCACTAGTCCGCAGCTCGCCGTACCTCACCGCGCGCGCTTCCAACGTGCTCCTCGAGTCGGTGGTGTCATACCGCCGGGACCGCTCTGCGTGGGCGGGGAACGCGATCCTAATCCTTCACTTCCGGCACCCGGGGTACCCCCACGCCATGACCTCCATCTGCCTGGAGCGGGACTGGTGGGAGGGTTGCCGCGTGCCCACGGACCTGATAGCGGTGACGACCACGGAGTCGGATGCGGAGCTCATCTACGCGGAGCACGTCGTGTGCCAGACTCTGACGTTCCCGGCTCAGGGGCCGGCACCCACCATCCTCGACGTCCTGGCGCTTGCGCAGCTTGAGCGCGATAGGCTGTACGCGGCGGAAAAGGCGAGTCGGGGCAGTGTTGAGTACGCGCGGCGGATCTACACCGCGCTGGCGACGCTCTTCCACGGGCCCGCGGATGCGCCTGGGGACGACGCGGCTCTCAACGCACCTGCCTCGGAAAAGTTGGACCCGGAGATCAAGGCACTCGCCGTCGCCTTGCCTGCTGCCCGCGCCTTCCTGCAAACCAGACCGGTTTCGGTGTGTGGTTTAGACTCTGCCCACGTTAGAGGCACTGATAAACACAATAATTAGGGTCTAGTATCCCGGTGTACACAGGAAACTGCTCTGTCGACTAAGCTGGAACGGCAGACCGCAGAGATGACGGCCCAACAGGCCACAATCGAGCGCAACGATGCGGAGATGGCGGCCCTGCAGGCGAAGATCGATGCCCTGGAGGCGGCGGCGGCGGCGGCGATAGCGAAGGAATTTGACGAGAGGCGAAGGTTTAACCTGCCGCCGATGTTGTAGGATGAGTGAGAGAAAATTCCAACGAAAATGGCAGTGAGACGGGTGAAGCGGAAATCGACGTGCAGGCAAATATGCGAACGGTGCTAAGATACAGGGGGCTATATTTTTAATTGAAATGCCGCCGCCGCAAACGTCGATATGTGGCGATCCAGTTCGAAGTTGAGTTAAGACTAGTAGAGCCGTGACGTCAGGGAATTCAGCCGGTCTATCGAACCCGGGTCCTCGAAGAAGGAACCAGAGACTGATCCGTGAAGAGTAAAGTGTAATTTGCAACCCTCGCGTACCTCCCTCAACATTTTGTACAAAATAAAAACAGGTTGGAATTAGTAGCGTATGTACCACTGAGATTTATTATCATTACATGCGCAAGAAGGCCAATGTAGCAGTTTCTTTAACATACTTATTTCAGAATCCAGTCAGATTCAACCGTGCGATCCGATTACCTAATAGTCAGCTGCCGTTTCTCAGATAGTTCTTGCATAGTGCTTGGATACATGTTGCGCCGTACCGTTCTGAAACTTTGTGTATTTCGATCAGGACATCAGCCTGTTTAATCGGATATATACAGACCGGCGAGTCGAAAGGGGTCCCCATTATGTTAGTACCCCATCCACTGTAACCCACCACCCACGATGTGCTATCTCAGACTCCCACCCCCTCCGAAGCTCTGGCCGCCCGTAAAACCCAGAAAACGCACCCGCTGCGCCCGCTACATCAAGCGCTTCCTCGGCCTCCCCTCCCCGTCTCCCACACGCCCTTCTCCCCAACCCACCCCTCCTTCGCCTCCGTCGACGCCTTCATCTCGACCGTCCCCCATTCCCCACGCCTCACCGCGGGCGCCGCAACCCTCGCGCTCGACGCGGCGGTCCTCTACCGCCTCGACGCCGCTCGTCCTCCGCTTCCGCTTCCGCCTCCCGCGCTTCCCCGGCGCCGTGGCCTCCGTCCTCCTCGAGCGCTGCGCGCGGCCCGCCGGCGGCCCGTCCGACGGCGTCGCGGTGACGATGGAGGATCTGGACGCGCAGCTCGTCGGGCAGGGCCACGCCGTGTGCCACGCGCTGACGTTTCCCAATCAGACGAAGAAGAAGAAGGTGGTGGCGGCAGGGGGGGAGGCGCCGACGCTCCTCGACGTGCTGGCGCTCGCGCCGCTCGAGCGCGACAGGCTGTACGCGCCGGGCGAGCCGCGCCGCTGCAGCGTCGCGTACGCACACGCGATCTACACCGCGCTCGCGACGCGCTTCCGCGGGGGCTCGGAGGAGGGGCCGGGGTGCGATGCCGATGCCGACATGAATCTCTCCGTACACGTCTCGGAAAAGGCGGCGTTGGACCCCGCGGAAGACACGGCCTTCGCGCGTGCGCGCGCCCTCGTGGAAACCAGACCGGCGTCGCCGTTGGGCTTTGGATCCGGCGGGTATGCGCACACACCCACCCGGCGAGCTACGAGGCGCCGCCCAGGTATAGAGGTGGGGTCCGCGTGGCCTGTGCCCGACCGGACGCCGGCGGAGGCGCGCGTGGCGGCGCTGCAGGCCACGTTCGAGCGCCGCCACGCGGAGATCGCGGTGCTGGAGGCGAGGGTCGCGGCCCTGCAGGCGGCGGCGGTGGGGAGGTGGTTTGCGGAGAAGGCGGCGGCGGAGGAGCGGCTTGCGGAGAGGCGGAGGTTTGACCTGCATTATGTAGGATGAAAGGAAAGGACGATCTCTGTGACTGTTGACACAGGTGAAGCGGAAGTCGACGTGCGCCCATTCGGACGAAGTGTACAGTACTTCAAGTTAGTTGCGGCGTTGATACTCCGAGGTGGAATTAGCTGTATGAGTTATCGAACGAGAATCAAGTATTGTGAGCCGCAGCGCAAGGGAATTCAGTCGGTCCATCCAGTTCGCATCCAGATTCCAGAAGAAGTAGATATTCAAGAGTGGATCCAGATATATATTATTTGTGGAATTGAATGCACAAGTTATCAGACGAGAGCCAAGTACGGTCGTTGCGCAATACTGGCAGACGGTCCATTAAACTTGAACTCGCATGCAGATGGCAGAGAGAGCGGATATTCACCAAGTGAATCCAGATATCATTTGTCCAATTTCGGGATGCAAAAGCAGATGAAAGCCCACGGAAAGCGGGTAGAACAAGGCCACGTAGGATGTGGTTCAAATAAGGGTCCGCCACGTGCTCATAGTCCCAATTCGGTAGATGAGTCATTTCTGGGTTCGGTTCACTCTTTTATTTCTTTCAGTACTCAGTTCATCAGCAAAACAAAACTCATCTGGCTCATCTGGCATCAGATCAACCAAGCGCGCCATATCGCCAGAATTGCATCTGGCAGCATAATTACCCTCGCGACGCCATAATCAGTTTTGGCGCCAGAAACGCATCAGAAACACCATTATGGCTACACATGGTCATTGTCAAGCTTG
Organism: Mycena vulgaris; assembly: GCA_029204335.1. NCBI lineage: Eukaryota > Fungi > Basidiomycota > Agaricomycetes > Agaricales > Mycenaceae > Mycena > Mycena vulgaris. The sequence continues at coordinate 73,282 of JARGYA010000495.1, forward strand.
GTTGGAACCTTCAGGGAGAATGAATACACGCTATATTCATCATACGGAGTGACTACTACAATGACTAGCCTCCCGTACTGTCTCCTCCGCGCCAATCCCACTCACTACACCTCGTCGAAGCCGCCGTACGTTGACATTCCTAGACAGCGGCGCCCGAGGCACTGACCGCTCGGCACTGACTTTATTTTGGATCAATAAAACATCGAAACAAGAACGAACTGACATGTACATACCTGGCGCTTGATCCACTTAACACACCGCCATCCAACGAGAGGCACATCCTATTGAAGAGCCTGAAGCAAGGTCGGTAAAGATGGTAAGAAAAAGCTAAGAAAAAGCTCTGAAAGTTCCATGGAGAAACAACTTGAAGCGGACATCTTGCTGAGATACAAATTGCGGCCCCTGGAGAAGTGAATGCGACCGAGTATTATGAGCCGAGGACTTGAGGCCGGAGTGAGTGATACTTGAAAGCTTTCAAGCTTGATGACTTGATTCTTGAGACCTTGGGAGCTTGAAGACATTGAGCACGAGCGAAACCGAGAACAAGGTGTGGCGCTACAGCAGCAAGGTACCAAGTCCGAGATCACAACGACTAGTTTGAATTTGCGGACCTCGGATGCCTCTAACGGGTTGATAGGCCTGAAAATGACCTCTCCTCGAAGGCGCAGGCAAGGGGCATGCGGGAAAGGTCAAAATGCAAGGGCGATGGTGGAGGAAAGAGGAAGAGAAGTGCCCATCAAAGTCAACCATCGACCGAAACACGTGATGTGCCTAGGCCCTTCCGCAGTTGATGCCAAGCGTGATGTGGGACTTGTTCTGTGCGACTCGACTACATCCTACTACATCCCTTTGCGGGATTGTCAATCGAGCTGCAAAGCAGAAATCTTCAATGAATTTGATCTTCGTATGAAATCCAGTTGTCAAACTGGTGGTGGGTTAAGATACTGGCCGGGTGAAAACTCACAATTTATGGGCCGTCTGGCTGGCATGGCCGGCATGGTCGCCATACCAGTCAGATGCGTCAGAGACGGCCAGACGGCGCCATAGTCGCCAGAGCAATTCTGTTTTGCTGATGTTTCAGTTATTTCTAGTCATATTAGTCAATAGGACTCATTAGGAGTCATTATATATCGGATCCGTTGGATCCTCTCTGTATAAATACTGTCGGTAGTTTAGCAGTGGGGCATTTTCACGTTCAACACGTAGATTGTCTCGACTCACCAGTGTCAAGTCTACGACTCAACATCAAGAATCACTGTGTCCACGACTTTCTGTTCAAGAACGTGGAAGCTGGACACGTGATCGGCACCGGCCCATTGATCCGAACTACTTGGGATCAAATCCACACAAGAGAAAGCACCTCTCCTCAAGACCCACCGCCAACGTCGTCAGGACACTCAAAATGGTCAGTGTTGTACCCTGCTACTCCTCCGCATGCCCCTCGACCTTCTGGTCCCCAAAAACGCGGGGATTCCACGGCCAAACGGGCTGGATGCGGCGTCGTCTTTGTGGATGTCGGGATTTGCTGATGCGCCGTTTGTAGACCAAGAAAAGAAGAAATGGCGGCCGCAACAAGAAGGGGCGCGGGCATGTTACATTCATGCGCTGCTCGAACTGCTCGCGGTGTGTCGGCAAGGACAAGGCCATCAAGAGATTCACCGTCAGGAACATGGTCGAGAGCGCAGCTGTCCGCGACATTAGCGAGGCCAGCGTGTACCAGGGTACGTTCTCTCCTCCTTGCATTTCCCCTCAGTCTCATCCCCCCGCAGAGTACGTGATCCCCAAACTATACAACAAAATCGCATACTGCGTCTCCTGCGCCATCCACGCCCACAGTGCGTTCGTTACTCTACTGCCTATGCCCAACTAACCCCGCCCCGCAGTTGTCCGCGTTCGCTCACGCGAGGGCCGCCGGAACCGCGCACCGCCGCCCCGGATCCGGTGGAAGGATGGGAAGAAGGTCAACCCCGCCGTAGCTGCTGCAGAGGATGCCAAGTTCGCCGCCGCCGCCGCTGCGAACAAGGCATAGTCTATATCTACATGTTAGCCAGCTATGTATTCCCCTTCACATTGCATTCCCATCATCTCCAATGTCCGGTGCGAGAACTGAGTCATGGCCGACGTAACATTTTCACCCAGTGCGATTTCTTAACCGACCGCACGCTGATCCCGCCCGCTCACTGCTCGCCCGAGGATCGGTCGAGCGGAATATTGTGGTCGGCAGTGTTACTTGTTTCTTGTCCGCGTAGTATTACGTGGATGGGAACGCATCTTGCCCATCTTGACCTCCTACTTCTTGAGCGCACACCCCCCGTTTTTCTTCCTGATTCTGAGGCCAGCTCCGCCGAGCCGTTTCTTTCCCAGTCACTACATCCAGCGAATCTCCGAATCGTTCTGACTCTGCTGACTTCCCCTGGGAGTGGAGCGTGCCGTCTTCAGGCATTCAATCGGACGCCGAGAGGCTCCTCGTTATTGCAGCGTACACCAACATCACGGCCATCTTCTTCCACTTCATTGCCTCTTCACCGATTTACACCTACATTGGCAGACGCGGAATGATACCCCGCTCGAGTATTCGGTATGCATCGTGTTTTTACTTTCATCGGCCTATGCCTGTCCTGTTCCCTCGGCCCGCATCTGCGGGCACACCTTCATCCACACAGCGCCCCGCCCCTCCCGAACCGAGTCCTGTCTCTTCCATTCGTTCTGGGTGCGTATTCGCCGTCGAGTCTCTGCGCCGAAAGCATGGCCTACGAACTCGAGTCCGAGTGCTTACAGTATGTCCATCTATTTAAAATTCCATGTCCCGCGCCAGTGAGTCGGCAGAAACTCCAGTCCTTTATCTCATTCGCCGCTAACAAAAAACTTACCCTTGTGGGAGTCTGCACTAGGGCGTTTGGATGGTTATGTAGTCCAAGTCATTGCACCACGCTTTCTGTCCCTGTTAATTCTCCCTCGCTTCGAAATCTACATCAAAACGCTCTCGTGCTTCCAACATTAATATGAAAACTAATTGTACCCGTCTCGTTCCTCATATTCCACGATTAACGCTTCAAGCGCAGAATGTTGCTCCTCGATGTACGGTCCTGATGGAAGTTCTCGGGCAGCTTCGCCAACTCGCGAGTGGAACTTGAAGCTCGAGGGATGTCGCCGACCCACGATCGCCGTTGGCCACCTCGTGCGATTTGGACGTGCTGGCGGGATCCTAGGACCGAGTTTTCAATTAAATCTCCCCCTCGGGGTGTCCTCTCCACTTTTTCCAACTCCCAAGGCTTTCTCCGTCGCGGCGCGTTTCGCGCATTTGTTGCCCCTGAGGCCTGATCTCCTCCATTCAGTTCCGCACGTCGATCGTGCTCCTAACGTCGGACGCGTGCCCGTCCTGCCGCTCGCTTGTGGTAGTTTGGGGCTCGAAGATTGACGCCAGCGCCGGATATGTTTGACCTGGGAGGCCGTCGACGCCGGACGTTCAGAGCGTCGCATGGCACCAGCCATCTATTCGTCGTACACTGATGCGCTCTTCGCCTTGGACTTGCCTTGACACATTGCCTGTTCTCTTGGCCACAACCACGATCGAAACACCCGATTATTTGCCAATTGCCTCGGGCCTTTCTTTGGCTCATCTGTGTGGGCATGTAGTCCGGTGAGCAGGGCGCGCGCCTTCTTGTGCGCCACGAATTTATGGCGCACTGCGCGCGAGGGCCATTAATATTGGTTTAGCTCAACGTACCAAGTTAACGCGTCTCTCCTTCCTTCTCCGATCGCCGCCCCACACTACCCCGGATTCACCCCAGGATAGATCCGCCATTCCCGATCAAGCCGCTCATACATCCGGGCGGGCTGAAATGGAACCGCACTTTTCATGCTACACTGTCCCAAACCTATAAATACTCGGCGGGGTGCACGGAGCCAGCACGCTCACCATGGCTCTCGCCACCGCCCTCGCCTTCGCCGCCCTCTCGCTCCGCTCCGCGCACGCCTCCGACGCGCGCGCGGCCAACCCCCAGGTCACCGTAAGCCCGCCCCGCGTCTCCCGCCGCCCACATTGAATAAACAACGCACGCAGGTCGTGGACCCGCACTCCTTCGCCGTCCTCGGGACGACGGGCGCCTTCCGCGCGACGGGCTTCGTCCCGTTCAACCCCACCAACGCGACGCTCCCCTGCTTCCAGGTCTTCGACGACGCGTTCTACGACATCATCGGGCACGGCGCTGCCGCGGCGCTCTTCGCCGTGACCTCCGACCCGACGTTCGCGTTCGCGCACGAGGCGCCCGTGTGGGTGCCCGCGACGGACGAGGTGTGGTTCGCGTCGAACGGCGGCGGCGCGCTGGGCCGCAGCGGGCTCGACGCGAATAACCAGGTCGGGAAAATTAAGCTTGGGGAGGTGGCGGCCGCGGTTTTGAAGAATGGGACGCGGAATGTGAATGTTACTCACTATAAGGTGAGGCGACTTGATTTTCTTTGGGATGGAGGTTTGACTGAAGGTGCTTTATTTTAGGTTGATCTTCCGGACACGGTGCAGATGACGAACGGTTTGTCGGGTGGTTTTTTTGTAGGACGTTCATTAATTGTGCGGCGCGCAGGCGGAACGGGGCCGTACAAGGGCAAGATCATTTTCATGAACCAGGGCCGCGGCGCCCTTCCCGCAAACATGGTCCTCGTCGACCCGCACACCTCGAACGTCGTACGCACTTCCCCACATTTCTTCTTTTTGGGCCGCGCCTCTGACGCGCCACGCCAGACCGTCCTCCTCGACAACTTCTTTGGGCGCCAGTTCAACTCGCTTAACGACGTGCGCGTGCACCCCTCCGGCGAGATCTTCTTCACCGACGTCCCGTATGTCTCCCTCTCCCTCCTCCCTCCCTGCGCAGAGACTGACGTGCCACAGGTACGGCTACTACCAGAACTTCAAGCCCGCGCCGGAGCTCCCCGCGCAGATCTACCGCTTCAGCCCGAAGACGGGCGCGGTGCGCGTCGTCGCGGACGAGATCAACAAGCCCAACGGGCTCACGTTCTCACCGGACTACAAGCACGCGTATATGTGCGTCCCCGCTCTCCTTTCCTTTCCGCACGAGTAGGCTGACGCGCGGGCACGACAGCGCGGACACGGGCGTCTACGGCGGGCTGTTCCCGAACAACGGCACGCTCCCGGCGACCATGTGCGTCTCCCTTCCTATTCGGCCTTGCGTGGAGCTGACGGCGCGCGGTGCAGCTACAAGTACGACGTCGAGGCGGGCACGCTCGCGTTCGTCAACCGGCGCGTGTTTGCGTACGCGGACTCGGGCGCGGCGGATGGCGTGGGCGTCGACACCAAGGGGAACGTGTACGGCGGGTGCGGCGACGGCGTGCATGTGTGGAACCCGCACGGCGTGCTGCTGGGCAAGTTCCTCGTCGGGTCGAACACGGCGAACTTTGCGTTCGTGGGCGACGGACGGCTCGTGATCATGGGCGAGACGGCGATCTATATGGCGACGGGGCTCAAGGCCCGCGGGATTAACTTGGAGTTGTTTAAGTAATGCGGGAGTTGTTCGTATAGGAGGTGGATTGGAACTGGAGGAAGAAGTCAATGAGCCAGAGCACGAGAAGTAAATGTATTTTATTGGGTATTATATCACTGACGTTAATTAAATAACGCGACGTACGAATAACGATGCGCATTTTAGTTGGCTTCTGTGTGTATGCACAAAACTTGCACAAGACCATGGAAAACGGGACGAAGGCTTTTTTTTGATTCGGAACAATGCGGCTCACAGCATGCATCATGTCTCGGCTGCACTTGAAGTTCAACCACCACAACCTTTGCAACTTCCCGCAAATGATATCTGGATTGACTTGAATATCTGTCCTTTCATCTGGAAGATGGATGCAAGTTCGATGGACCGACTGCGCTTGCTAGTCGGCTCTCATTCGATAACTCATGCATTTATTTAATCAGGAAAGCTATCGAGATACGACGTCGACGCATCCGACTCTGGCGGCGGGCCCAAGCACTGCACTCTGCATCTCGGCGTCATTCGCATCAACTTGAACTAAACACGCCAGCACGTCGATCTCTACTGCTTTGCCTGTTATCCTTTCGTTCCTTTGGTCCTACAGGCTACAGAGATTGAACCTCCGCCTGTCGGCGGCCTGCTTCTCTATCGCAGCCGCCTCCCGCAGGGCGTCAACCTCCGCCCGGAGAGCGGCCAATTCCGGATCGTTCCGCTCGATTGTGGCCCGCAGGGTCGCTATCTCTGCCTCCTGCCGCTGCGTCTTATACCACAGGCACGATCCCTTCGTATACATGGGTGGAGCCTGGTTCTCGGGTAAGTTACCAATGCATCTAACCTGGTTAGAATCCAGACCACGCACGGTGATCAGAGCCAGTTTGATTTTCAAGGAGGTGAGGGCGTTGGGGAAGGCGGCGACGACCGCCTGGATTTCCGCGGAGTCCACTTCCGAGGTATGTGCGGTGGGAGCCGGGTCGCCCCCCGGCCCCTCTTCCGAGCCCCCGTGGAAGAGCGTCGCCAAGGCGGTGTAGATTGTCTGCGCGTACGCGACGCTGCACCCATTCGGCTTTTCCGCCCCGGTCAGTTTGTCGCGCTCGAGCTGCGCAAGCGCCAGCACGTCGAGGATGGTGGGCGCCCTGTCACAGTCCTGGTTGGGGAACGTCAGCGAGCGACACGCCACGTGCGGCCCCATGAGCATGTCCGCGTCCGAGGACGTGGTCGACGACATGAGCATGTCGTCGGGGACGGGGCACCCGATGTCCGTGGTGAAATCGTCCTCTGGGAGGCGCTCCAGCGAGATGGAGGTCGTGGCGTGGGGGAAGTCCAGGTGCCGGAAGTGGAGGACGAGGAGCGCGGCCCCGGCGCGGTGGGTCTTGTGGTACAGGACGACCGATTCGAGGGCCACGTTGGGGGCTCGCCTGGCGAGGGGCGGCGCGCTGCCAACTTGTGCGATGTAGTCCTCCACGGAATTGTAATTTGGTTGAGCCGGGGAAAAGAGCGTGTCTGGAATGGGCGTAGGCGGCTCCAGTACGAACAGTCGCTTTATGCAGCTGAGCACACCGCGTCTGGCCTGAGGCCCACCGCCAGTGGGCTTCGGAGGGGGTGGCGGTCTGCACATAGTTTAAGCCCCTATTCAACCCGATCGTAATCGAACTTCAGACTGACGATTCACAGTTGTCGTTGAGTGAATACGCAAGCGCCTCTTGGTTCAAAATTGAAGCTTGAAGGGGTGGCGACCGAGAAACGGCGCAGCTAGTAAGTACTTATTAGGTAATCGGATCGCACGGTTCAATCTCAACGCTGACCTACAGAACTAGTAAACACCAGAAGCACTCATACAACACAGCCGGTCGTAAAGCAAGATCCCTCGGGTACCTCCTAATTGCTCTCTGGGGAGAAGCGCGACGTGGAGACGCGCGCGGCGGAGCAGGCGGCGACGTGCAGCCAGCTGACGGCGGCGAACAACGCGCTGAGCGCCAAGACCCTCGCACTCACAGCGGAGGTGGCGTCCGCGCCCGAGAGGGTCCGCCGGTAGCTCGAGGCGCAGTCTCGCGGAGGTGCGCGCGGCGGTGGACATCGCGCAGGCGGAGGTCGAGGCGATACGCATGCCGGACCAGGGACAGCGGATGGCGCTGCTGGACGAGCTCAACGCGCTGCGCGGTCAAGCGATGCATTGGTATTCTTGCGTGTATGTGTCTCGTCCGCAGTGGAATGTATGGCTGGCTAGAATTTGTATATACTCCCTCTTCGCTGACCGTCACCCCGGCTCGTAGATCATAAATAGGAAGAACGGAAGGAAGATATATACCGCGGTGGTCCCGTTGAGGAACGTACGGGCACTGTACTTACATACATAAGCCTAATGTGTGCTACAGTAATAATGTTTCAAGATATTTTTGGACGATAATACAAATGTCGCATGAACGAAGTGGGTTTACTATACTAATTTTTGCTACGCCCTGCGTCTTCCAAAATCATGTGCGCACACTTCTCCGCAATCATCACCGCAGGCGCCTGCAAATGGTTGGAGAGAATATTGGGCAAGATGCTGCAATCCGCAATCCGCAAGTTCGGCACGCCATGGACCCTCAGACGATCGTCGACAACTCCGGGGCAGGCGTCGTCCTCGGGAGCCATGCGGCACGTAGAGCTGTAATGGAAAGTGGTGCGGTAGCTCGTGTTCATGAACGCGTCGAGGTCTGCATCGCTCTCGCTGTTGGGCAAGTTGAGGTCGGCCATCGGATACCCCTCCTCTCGCATTTTCTCTGCAATGCGTCGGCAGATTCGGACAGCCTTCCTCATAAGAATCCGGTCGGCCGGATCGGTGAGGAACCCAAGGTCGCACTTCGGCGGCCGCAGTGGATCCGCCGATTCCAAGCGGACAGTCCCACGAGATCGGGGCTGCAGGAGTACCGCCAAGAAGGAAAAGATCCCAGTGCCGACAGGCAGTTCAGTATCGGTCGTGTTGAAGGCGATGGGCATGATTTCAATATCGGGAATGTTTTCCGAGGAAGTAGAGTCGAGTTGAGCAGGGTCCTTGCTGAGCAAGGTCATGTCATCTCCGAACAAAGTGGACCGCAAGAACACCGAGATCTGGGTGATTGGGCAGAGGAATAGGCCGTCGCCCTTGATCAAGTACTTGAGGAATTCTTGAATTGCTCGAAGGGGGCGGTCGCGAATGAGGTGAAAGGAATCTTCCAATGGGACCCGATACATGGTCGACACGCCAAAGTGATCTTGCTGTTTCGGGTTGAGAACACGGCAACAGCCAACGGAGGGGCGACTGACCAAATTACTCCCGACCCCGGGAAGATCTTTCACGAGTGGGATCCCGCGTTCTCGGAGATGCGCCTTGGGGCCGATTCCGCTGGAAGAGAGGTTGGCAAGACTATCCCAGAAAAATTGCAGAGGCTGTCGTACCTCAGCATAAGCAGCTGTGGGGATCCGATGGCGCCACAACAGACGACGACTTCCCGGCGTGCGTGCGCGTAATAACGCCTGCCTGGCTCAGGTTCTGACTCCAGCTCTTCACAGAAGGACACCCCGACAACCCGATTCCCTGCGAAATGCAGGGCTGTTGCGGCGGTTCCCGTGCAGATCTTTAACCGGTCCTTTCTCTCCACCGCCACATGCTGAGGGAGGAACGCGTCGAAGGTCGAGGATCTGCGGGAGTTGCTGTCTATTGTAGCATGCAATTTACCGCACGCGATTGCGGGGTTCTCTCCCGTGTTGATGTCCTCTACGACAGGAACCCCAAGTGATTCGAGGGCGTCCGCGCAACTGGCCACGTTTCAGGAGCGGGTTCAATATCCGGGACAGAGTTCACCTCACCGTGCAGTTGGTTTTAAGAAGTATCTATTAAACAGTCGTGTCTTCCAGGGACCTGGGATGTAAAGTAAGAGCGAGTACTTAGCGATAATAGGAGAGAAGCTACCCTCGGAGCCATGATGAGGGGTTTTTGGCCCCAGAAATTCCTCGGACTTGATGAAGAAAGGCTCGACCTCGTCGTAGCTCCAACCCTGGCGCCCGGATTCGCTCCAACGATTGTAATCCGAGGCAAAAGTGCGCGTATACACCATTCCGTTGATTCTCGATCCGCCTCCGAGAGCTTTGCCTCGTATCATGGTGAGAACGCGGCCGTCAAGGTTCTTCATCGGAGCTGCCGGGGTACGGTAAACAGGTGCGCCAGGACTGACATACGAAGCCGACAAGAGAGGGACACGAGAAGCCCATGTGTTCACGGCGCCGCCACGTTCCAACAGCAGAACACGAACAGAGGGATCTTCGCTGAGCCTGCTGGCCACAACAGCGCCAGCAGTTCCGCCTGGCAGAAGAAGTCAGTTCGTGAAGACGGCTCGTAGGCGCAACAAGACTTACCTCCGACAACAATATAATCGTACACGGCGTGCGCATCTCGTTCATTGGACGCGCCCGGCGACAGGAACACTCTCTGAGAGCCGACTTCTTCTGGCTTCAAGACTGGGTACGGAGCGTTGAAGGGCCACATCTAGGGTCGAAGGGATGCAGAAAGGCGTACATGTAAGTATATGCTATATAACCGTCTTGCTTCCGAGGCTTGATGTTTTCCAGGGTGTCATCAGCCCTTGTTGCTGGGTTCAACTTACCCCATGCAACCACTTTCTTTCTTTGGCTTGCCGGTCGTCTGCCGCCTTACGCCGCCTTATTGGCTGATCTTCCCCTCCTGCTGCGACGTAGACTGAACACAGCAGAACACAGCCAGTGCGACATGAGAACCCAGACATAGCCTCGTCGGTGGTGATTACATCCCCAAGTATAGTCGTCGAGGAAAATCAGCATTCCACCATTCCACCACCATTCTTCTCCCGCTCTCTTCTCCCGCTCTCAACAACGTTCTCCCCATCATCAGCCTCCAGACCCTACTGTATGCGCTGACCCTGTCTCGGAATAGCCCGTACTCATGCTGACATTTCTCCGCGGACGATCTGTTTGATTTTGCACCGTTCCCTCATGTTGCCCTCATGTTCCTTGCTCAATAGGTTTGCATATCGATGTATGTGCCAGCCACGCTCCGGCGCGTGCGGAAATGAACCCATCAACGAGGGACAAGTCAATGTGGATGAATCTCCTCACGCTCGCTCTTTCCTCGCAACTTTATGCGTATTACCCTTTCCCTAGTTCTCGGCATGAGTACCAAAGGAACAGAAAGACGGACGTCGTGGGCGACCACATTATTATTGAAGTTTCCCGCTTGGAAACGTGATCCAACGGGCCGGTCTATTCTAGTTCCTACATGGCTGAGCTTTTCACACAGGCTACATGACCGTCAGTCCAACGGGAACTCCGAAGTCCTGCCACTCACGGGCTACGAAGTGGGCTCGGTCGATGGACTCGGATCTGCTAGCCCGCGCTCGCGGCCGGCTCGCCGCTTGAAATAGATTTTTGATTCTGCCACCATGCTGAAAATGTGGCGAAATTACCACAGCACCTAACAACCCCTGGTTATTTTTGTCTGCAGGGATGTGCCGGCACGTAACTTTGAGGCGCGCGATCAACTCTCTGACAATTCAACTGCAGATCGGCATCACCTTCGACAGTATCACATCTTTCAGAATTTCTATGCGCGGATTCTATCCTTCTCTTGGGTTGGGGCTCCCATTGCTATCCTTTTGAAGACTTCCTACGTAACGTGTGTTACCTCCCCTGAAATCTGATCAATTCCAGTTTCGCTAGCAGAAGCCTGAGTAACCCGCATGAGTAACACGCTGACGCGCACGGGGGTCCACACGTTCGCGATTTCTCTCCGCAACCACCGCACTTTTGGGAGGAATAAAAACGAATATTCCATCAAATTTACATAGCCAACCCGGGTGCGTCAACGCGTTGTTCCTCGGTTTACGTGGGGCATTATTAACAGAGTCGCATTTCGACTGAGAGGAGATGTGACCGCTGTTCTTCGCTGTCTGTACCATCTACTAGGATGGACGGAATTGGTCTCAAACGCCGGTGCGAAGGTAAACGTCGTGCCACGGATCTTGGAACTAATCATAAAATCCACCGTGCGGGGTTGGCGCTAACACTTGTTGCATAACTGGAACGATACGTTCTATAGGATATCCGCACAATGGTAATTATAACAGGGAATCTCACGCATACCATGAAGATGTTAAATGAGCTTCCTGAACATCACTTCCGCTTTGGCGTCCGCGCTGGAAACGATCGCAGTCCACTTGGTTTCAGCACGCTTGCCATCTGGGAACTTGACATCGTATGTCATTATGACATGGGCCAACAGTAGCTTCAAAACGTTCGCAGCCAAGAATCGGCCAGGGCTAGTGCGAACATCATTCAGTATCAGTCCAGACCTACCAACAACGATCTTACCACGCCTGCCGACCGATACCAAAACTGAGGAAGTCAGAGCTTGGGGTAACGAGTTGATGTTTGTTGCCTTCCCCGGCTTCACTTCTCATATGATAAAAGCGGAAAGGATCGAATCCATCGGTGGGTGTGTATATGCCGAGATTTGTCCCGGCAGGGATAGTTGTACCATCGGTGAACGTAAAATCTTCCACGGCCTGTCGCAATGCTCCCACTGGACGGGAGGTATCAAGTCAGTTATTTGGAAACAGATAACATTTGTGACCCGACCTTCGGAAATAGGAGAGCAGCGGGAACTTTCCCTTAGGAAACTGTCGACCTTCAGCAACTTACTCATGGCAGATCTGGTCCAGCCTTCTGAGTTGACGACCGACTCGATTTCTTCACGCAACGGGGAAACATATTCGGGATGGGCAGCTAGATTATAGAACGCCTGAATAAACACCTGGCGTAGCCCAAAAAATTAGTTGCAAGTATACTGGCTAATAATGGCAAACCTGAGTCGTGGTGTGAATGGCGGCAAAGTTCAAAGCGAGCAGTGTACGTGTCAAATTTGACACCGTTCGGCGTCTCGGGATACCCTCTGTGTAATCCAAGAGCCAACTAATTAAATCATTCTGTAGAGCTCATTGGAATGAGCAATGTCAACCGAAGACAATCGAACGCACTGGTCGGTCTGAGTTGGGCCAATCCTTTCCGTATTTATCGTCCATGTCAAGGCGCTCTTGCAAAATAGGTCCCAGAAACTTCATCGCCTTCCGTGTGGAGCTGTCGCGGCTCCCGAATAGTCGCATAGCGATGCTGGGGATTTTACGTTACTTCAAAGGGATTGTGATCAGTGCAATTGGCTCACGGGCGCAGGATTTCCGGAACAAGATGCAGAATTGCCGCTGATTTTGTTACTTTCACAGCAAATTCAGTCGTGACAGATATGTATTCGGCATTCCGACCTGCGGAAAAATTAGAGACGTCGAAGCGAAACCAGCGAGTTGAATCCCTCACAAATAAGTCCAAGAAACGGGCGGTTGTATACTCTGGAAGTAATTTCCATGATGAGCTGAATGTCAGGTTAGCTCAGGCTTTCGCACGAGCTAGATGCAGCCAATGACCTGTAATGCGGGCACGCTTGTCCATTCTGAATCGGAAAATTAGACATCTTGAGGTGGGATGGACCCAAAATGAATTACCATCACGCTTCGCCGGGACAAGTTCTTCAAACGCGCTCATAATCTCGCTCCGGAGGGTGGGAAAATAACCATCGAGGTTACGAGTCAGGGGTGTGCGAACCACTGCCACTTGGTACGCATCATGGATCTGGTCGTGCCCCAGGTTATGGTCTAGCTTAAGCATCTGCACCAAACCCAACTCGGTTAATTAATTAATTGGGCCCGAAGATGTATTATTTACCACGTTGGCGATTTTACTCCCTGATAGCACCTCCTTAGGAGCGTGTCGGACTTCTTCGATCATCGTTGGACTAGTGACAATGACCAAATATTGATTTAGAAGGGGAACCTTGAATATTCCCTGGGGATACTTTCATGTCGACATCGTCAGCTCAGAGGACCAAAAAATTTGGGTGACCGGCTACCTTGGCATAGCCTTCATGCGTTATGGTCCGCGCATTTTTCAAGTAGCTCCAAGCACCGACGTAGAACCCGAACTTGAAAGGCACGCCAAAGGTTGGAATGGATGCCAATTTAGACTCCTTAAAATCGGCTGTCAGTCCATGAATGAGAGTTGAAGACACGGAACTCACTTGTAACAAGTATTTGTGAAGGACCTGAGAGACGATGACGGCCGCAAGGGCAGCGAGGAATAGGGCTATACCTGACATGTCTGAATGGACAAAAACACTGCGCCCAGATGTCCTTATAGAGATTTAAGAACCCATGTACAGCCTGAAATCCGCCGCAGCGCCAGTAGCTCGGGTCACATCATTCGTGCATGAGAACCTACTCTCAGACGAATACTGAGGCGCCAGGAATTACCCAATGGACAAACCCATTGGGACAGTTGATGAGATGCTATAGTGGGAATCTGTGAGAACCTGTGAGAACACTGAGTGGCGGGGGCCCGCTGTCCGACATGCTACCCGAGTAGAAGATCAGAGAGAAACTCCGATTGGATGAGGGATGCCACAAGGCTACAGCCATATAGAAACTCGACAAAAATGGAAAGACCGACCACGATGTCACATGTATCTAATTGATCGATCACTTGATCGGGATTCGCAGATATGACTCATGCGGCGCATAAATACCTACCTATCCTCAATGCATCACCAGTCCTCCTTTCCCTTTGGCAGCAGCATGAATAATTGTACGGCTCCCCATCTCTGATGCCTGCAACCACAGGGTGACAATACATTTCTGGTTCCATACGGAATCGGACTGCCATTGCCGACTCCCAGTGCTTGTTTAACATCAGAGGTGTGAAGCCGGCCAATTATTCATTCTGCCGTCGAGGATAAGTGGAGGATTTGTGCTCAGAGTCAACATTCAGGGTAAATCTATAACTTTCGTGACTCTTTCTTTAGTTGACAAAATTTCGCCTGCAAACTGTAGCCTCGACGTCTCGCTGTTCGCCACTGCAATCATACATATATTCAGATCCAAATTCTTTCAGTCACTGTCAATTGCCAGTTCATTCTATTTTTTCCCGGCAGGGTCTAGATCTCGGTTTACACATGTTACAATCTCTTCCGCCGCAAATCACATCTTGTGAACGGTCACTGAATTTGAAGTCCCGCATTGCCAGAGCGCTCTTGTCCAATAATGCAACCGCGGCCCCTTGACGCTCGATTTAGAACAAGATCGAACGCAGTTGGCAGATTGGGATGTATCTCGGTTCTGACGACTGGGATCTTACGTACTGGATTGTGGCAATCTTCCGTGGAGCCCGTACCGCATACGGATGACAACTATTTTGGAAACGTCAGACAATCTTGGTTTTGGAGCAAAGTTCGGCGCGGAATGCCAGACGTCGCGCATACAACTCATCTGAGTCGTGAAGTTCGTTTGTGATTGTGCAACTGTGCTCCTCGGTGGCAGGTACGAACTTTGTTTCAAAGTGAAATTGTCTTTCGTTTTCAAAAAACATAGAGTGAGGGAATCAGAGGGATTGTTCCAATCAAGGCGTCAGGCAGCGTCAGGCCCGGGCTGTGCACTACTGTGTCGGTGATGAATCATGATTTAATAATGTAACTTCTGAGGAAGCCCGCGTGTTTGCCGAGTGTAAACTTTATATTGAAATTCGGCAACCCGGTGCGGGGAGAATACCATCATTAGTGGGACTCGCCTAGGGATGGCGAGTACTACCCCCACTGTCCTCCTTCTTGTATAAAATCGAATATTAATCACGCTGGAAATTGAGAAACTCCAGCTCACCTGGCAACGTGAGTATCGACGAGACGTAAACATTCAGCAGAATGGCGCTGAAACCAGCAGATTCAGCCGGGGGCGAGGCTGAAACATCGACATTGTCAGCTCCGCCGCCGATACTTGTTTTCCAGCGTGAATTGAATCTTCGGATTCTTTCCCGATATAGAAATCAACGGTCCTGAGTTTTTGATTCTGTCCAGAACAACAATTCCACCAACACAGTGGTGCACTCACACGACGACCGTGGCCTGTGAAACAATCTGTCATTAGAACACTCAACAGTAGCCGCAACAAGGAATCTAGGTTACAACACATCGGTTTAAGAAAAAGATGAGTGCCTGTTATCGCGGATCGGATGTCGGCAACTGGCGCAAGGCTCCGGGCACAGTCTTCTCAGTGTTGGAACAGCTGCGGAGCAGAATCAGCACGCAATACAGGCATCATATCTGTCGGACCATTTCTTTGCTTCCTCTGGGGTACAACCCGCCTTTTCTGACGAGATTCGGTGTTTGCTTGATCTGGGTACCTCCCCTGAATTTTGATACGTCCAGTGAGCCTTGAGCTGCACGCTCACTGGCCGTGTCTATAAGTAGGGCGAACTGCGCGGTGTCAATCTCACGCAAATTATGTCGACTCCTACAGCTCCTCCGAATGGCATCCCTCTTCCGCCACCTGGCACCAACTGGCTCGCGGTAATCCAGCCGTCAATGGCCTTCCTCATGATAGGCACTGTATTCAGCTCGCTCCTGATACCGATGCTGGTCGCCTTACTCTTCTTCTCAACGAGTGACTCGCGTCGGCTCGTTATATTTAACCTCAATGTCCTAGCCATCGTCATGGGCATTTTTACCGGAGCTATCAACGGTTATTGTGAGGTAAATCCGATATTTATCTCGGTTGCAGGAGGATCTAACAGCCTTGATATTATAGATTCACAATATACTCTCGCCTCTCAACCCCGTCTCCTCCTCCCTTTTCGACGCATACGCGTTCATGTCCTTCTTCCTGCCTTTCATTGTGGAGTCGATATTGGTCCTGCGCCTTCTTGCGGTGTATCCGTATTCAACAACGCCGATCCGGAAGTTTATACTCGTATTCACCTTCCCGGTCATTGTCAAACTCGTTCGCATCATCAATCTCGCCGTCTTTATGCGCAAATATGTCATCTTGACTCGGACGGTCGCGAGCCCCCTGGTTGCTGGTGACGTCTTCCACCAAGTCGCCCCAAAAATCGAATGGACGTCACAGCTTCTTGACAACGCGTGAGTTTCCTCGCTTTCAACCCCCATCAATCTGCTCATATTGCCATGTCCTACTTAGATACTCCTCTAGTATTTTCATTCAACGTCTACAAATTTATCAGTCTGGTTCAGTTATTAACCGACTTAGGGCTTCTGGTACGTATGTTCATTCCACCCACTCCAATATTCATGATCTCCTACAGGAAAATTCTCCGACCGCCTTCGCGCACTCTTCCTTATATCCCTATCCAACTTCGTCTTTCCCTGTTTGCTCAGCCTCGCTCAACTCATCCTCCTATTCCGAGACCCCAACTACTTGCCAAGCCTCTGGGTCGCGCAGGTAAATGGCTATGTCAACATCATATTTGTCGTGTTTGCCACAGTGTGGGCCTCCGGAACGAATTGGAGCGATCCTAAAACAACAGGGTCAGCCATTAGTTCTATCAATTTCCGCCCCCGTCCAGGGAGGGGAACCAATTTCGACGGCCAAGACCGAAGCACTGTAGTTGGTTCACAGGACAACAGCAAGGGCCAGAATACACGGGCTGCACATAGTAGCCCCGAGGTCAACGTCCCGCTTCGCGTGTTCGCTCAGCGCGAGCAAATCGGTTCTGTTGCGGGGATGGACGACGAATTCAGTATGGCAGAGGACGCAAAGAATATCCATAACGACCCCGTATAGCTGGATTTCGCATTTGGCATGGAGATCCTCTCCTTTGCATTTCGAATTATGTACACCCCGTTCCGACGTGTTACGGCTTCGAAATTTTGGATCCATATTGCATCCGATTCCCCACGATCTTCATCCAGGAACCCAAAGCCAAGATACAGGCGGGAAGATTCGCGGTATTTTGTCGCTGCAGTTTGATGGGCGGTAATTGAGAGCACACTGCTCTTGGAGCTCAGCGTTGGGTTTAGAATTCGGGGGATCAGAATTATTCGCAATTGTTACGTTTCTCCTTCCGGTAGTGGGCGGGATCCCATCAGTGTTCTTGCAGGTTGTCAGCTAGGTTCTGATCATTTCTTCGGGGACAGATTCTGACAGATTGGGGCTACTGACGAGAGAAGACGAGAGATCTGCACAGTTGTCAAGCGGTCGTGTGAAGCTGTGATTGGCGAGGAAGTTGCGATTGGCGAGGAAGTTGCGATTGGCGAGGAAGTTGCGATTGGCGAGGAAGTTGCGATTGGCGAGGAAGCTGCGATTGACGAAGAAGTTGCGATCGAAGGGACAGATAGACTCGAAATTAAACTTGAAATTAATGGTTGGACATCAGAGTAGCGACTGGTAGGCCGGGGGTACAGTTTGGTGCAGCTAACACATGCGGCAACATTAAAGGAAGGGAGGCTGCAAATGCTGGCCTTTATGGCGCGGAAACGACAGTGCTACGTCCTAAGCTCAGAAAATGACAGTGACTTGCGGAAGAAGTCCAAGTAGAATAAGAAGTGAGAGTGCGCAAGAAGAGGGAAGATTATCGGAGAACTCGGGAATGAGCAGTGGGATTGGCGTGACGTGTACCGAGTGTGCTAAACAGCGGCGCAAGCGTCGTCGACGGAGCACCCTTGTGCGGTGGAGGGACGCATGCGTGCGCAATAGGGGCGTAGCGGGTTGCCTCACCATGAAGATCCCGATTCCCGAATACTGCTTGAAATGAGAAAGATGACCCCCTAAAAAAACCGTGGCGTAAATAAGACTACCCACCTGTGCCCTCTCCCACCCCCAGCGGCACGCAGTCATGATGCGTCAGGAGCGGCACACGCAAGACGAACCGCGGATTCGCAGCTGCGCGACGTATGCCGCTTCTAACAGAGACAGTGCGCTTGCGGCTCTCCGACGGAGCCCGGATGGTGAACATTGGACGTTGAATTGGAACACGGCACTGGGCAAGGCGTTGCCAAGTGGTGTGTATCGCGCGCCATCTGAAAAGAGTCACTTATCAGAGATAATCGTGAGAAACGTACGCGGAGGCTTGTAAGATGGGAGAGCGGGTCTGTCCTACGCACTCTGCGAGTTCCGCGAGAGAAAGTCCACTCGAAGCGCCTGTCCGACCATATATCCATTTGCGCAGGCAGAACGGAGGAGAAAAAGATGGAGATGCCGTGAAAATGGAGCGTTTTCGACGCTAAAGATGTGCAAAAACGTCGTATCGTGCATTGTTTACTGCAAGTCCGTTTCCGGTGCAAATGGACAGTGAAGGGGAGATCGTTGTGTCGTTTTGGGAGAGTGCAAACAGCTGCAAACAGTTACGACACTTTGCCAAAAGAGAAACCAACAACCACCTCGGATAATACTCAGGCCCAACAATACATTTACCAGTCGATTTTCGCATATACACTGAGGCTCCCGCTGTTTTGGTGCCCACTAAATAGTAAGTATACTCAAACTATGCCGGCTTCTGCCGCTACTAGGCGCTTCCTTTGGCTCACACTGGTTTTAAATATACGACGGTCCGTGACACACTGATCGGCCCGTGGCTGGGAAAGAATCAATGATTGTCTCTGCGGTGGGCCCATTTTGATTCTACACCCACGATGAACACTAGGATCCAGGTCTTTTATTCGTCTCTCTGGACCAGAAATCCTCGATTATAACCAGAACCTTCAGGTCTTTTCGAATGTTGCATCGCGGAGATGGCTTGGGGCGCAGCGAACCCCTCTCAAGCTGGAAGAGGCGGACCTTACAGGCCAGACAGTGATCGTCACAGGCGCGAATGTAAGCTTTCGATTCTTCGAGGCACATGTTGTACAATCTGCTCATATGTAACTCAGAGGGGACTCGGGCTGGAGGCGGCCAGGCATTTTTCCCGGATGAACGTCGGGCGTCTCATCGTGGCATGTCGGGACCTCGCTGCGGGGAAGCTTATTACTCAGGAGGTCCTTGACGCTCCTGGTTGCAATTGCAAGTCCATTGACTGCTGGCCGTTGGACCTCACTTCCTTCGCCTCAGTCAGCGCTTTTGCGACCCGCTTTATCGAAGGGAAAAACTCCGTGAACATCCTTGTCTGCAATGCCGGTGTGATGAATTTCGGATACTCGCGGACATCAAACGGCTGGGAAACAATGTGAGTAGCGAAATTTCAGCAGGACTGGTGACTATCCCTGACTTTCGTGTCGCGCATAGCCTTCAAGTGAATTATTTGTCAACCGCTCTACTCGTAATGCTTCTTCTCCCGCACTTTGCGGAGCCTCCCGCACACTCGCGAATCGTCGTGTTGACAAGCGATACGCATAAGTTTATTCGCCGTGTAGAAGAAGCCGAATGCCCAGGAATGCTTGAAAAGCTCAATGATCCGCAGCACTGTACTCAGTAAATTATTTCTCTGATCCTCTTGCCTTTTACTGACTCTACTAGAACAATTGGGACCAGGTATTTCCTGTCCAAACGTGAGCGCCCAAGGTCGTTTTCAACACCTTTCGGTCCTCTGATTGTTGTCAGTGTTCACTTTGTTGTTCGCCAGAGAACTTGCTCGTCGCCAGCCAAAAGACTTCCCGACGATAGTCGCAGTAAACCCCGGTTACTGCAAGACCAACCTCGACTCGGAATTCAAGGCATACAGCATACCGCGATACTTGACGCGTATCGCGGATTGTTTTATTGCGCGCACCCCCGAAATGGGAAGTCGCACACTCATTCATGGCGCAGTAAATTCGGAAGGGGAAGCCCAGAACGGCAAATACTTGGCCAATTGTCAAGTGGAAAAGGAGAGTGATTTCTCGCTCAGCGAGGCGGGCATTGTGGTTCAAAAGCGACTTTGGGTTCGTGTTCCTGTCTCGCGTCCTTTCCATTGTTCAACATACACGCACTTAGGACGAAACAATGCTTCTGCTGTGTGAAATAGACCTAAGAGTTCGCAACACTATAAAGAGTCTATGATGGACTAGTAAATCAGATTCGGCGGGACCTCCAGGCTCTTCCATCTATGCTGGAGCTACTGTATCTCAAATTCTAGTAGTTTTAGTCGGTCTAGAATAACATTCTAATTTCAAAGAAACCAGCGGTAGCTGAAGTCGTTGAATTGTGAGCTTAGAGGACTCGAGTACATCCGCGCCCGCCCATGCATGTCGTCTGCGGCTTCTGAGAATGCAGATTTCGTCTCGCCTGCTCACTCTTCAGAAAACGCAACCCACCTTCTCGTCCCTCGAGCGGTAATTTCATAAACTCTGGCTCGAGGAGAGCCTCAACCGCACGAAGAGGGCAGCCCACTGGCACCCAACCTGTTCCTGGCGGAACTTGTCAGTCGAGGTGCAGCTCGAAGCCCAAACGCTGAGCGAGCTTCTCCCCGCCCCGGACCGGATCAACGACATCCACAAGTACCTGCCAGAGCGCTCCGCGGGCGTCTTCAGCTTCTCCATCCGTCCGCAGCACGGGACGCAAGATGCGGAAAGCACCTTCGCCGACTCGGTACAAGACCTTGGGGCACGCAGCGCAGCCCGACGGGCTCGTCTGTGAGCGGTGCCACCGCCCAGGGCGGCGGCGCCCCGCGGTTTGATGGCGCACATCTGTTCGCGGGGCACGCTGACAGCGTCGTTCCAACGGGCAAAGGGCCGCGGCGGTGGTCGCGCTGGAGGCTCACACGGTTGCAGAATGAGAACGGAGCGGCTGCGGCGGAGAGGACGCGAGTGCGCTGCAGCGGGTGAAGAACGAGCTGGAGGATACGGCGTCGGCGCGGCGTGCGCTGGTCAAGACGCACGGGGATACCGATGTTTCTCGCGCTACCGACGCTGCCGTCGCTCGTGTCGGCTCTGGAGACCCATCTGCAAGGGCTGCCACGAAGATCGACACGCACCGCACTGCGCAGACGGAGTGGGAGGTCCTACGCCGCAAGCTGGAGGACGACGTGCGCGGCGGGCTGGATAAACGGGAAACCTCTCTCGCGAGGTCGAGGAGGCGCGCCGGGAGCGCGAGGAGGCACGCAAAGAGATCCGCGCGATGGAGCTTCGCGTCAAGGTGCGTTCGCTCATCTATTATTTTCGTTTCTGTACCAACGCCTCTTTAGACCGACATGCGCTCCCTTTCGCCGATGGCCTCCCCGAACATGCCGGAGTTCTCCGGCGACAGCAAGCAGATTGCGGCGCTGCTGCAGCCCCTCTGGGTGATCCTCCCCTCCCCCGAAGCGCGCGCGGCCAAGTTCGGCCAACAGCGCTTCCGCGCGGGCTCGGGCGCGGTCTCGCCGATCCAGCCGTCGAGCCCGAACCCGAACCCGACGTCGCTCTCGGACCTCGACGTGCGCTCACTCAAGGCGTTGTACGACCCGCGCACGCCGTCGTCCCCTGTGCCGGGTGAAACCGGCGCGTTCTCCGTCGTCGACGCGTTCATCGGGCGCGTGCAAGCGCTGATCGCGGACTGATCGAGCGGCTGGTGCGTTTCGCGCAGGCGGGCGACCTGCTCACGGAGAACGTGGAGCGCGCGCAGAAGCTCGCGCAGGAGGGGAGCGACGCACGCACTAGAAGCAGGTGCGCACACTCGTATGTGTCATGTCCGCAATAGAACGTATGGCTGGTTAGAATTCGTATACAATCCGTTCCGCCATCCGTCGCCCGGCTCGCAGATCATAAACAGGAAGAACGAATATTTTTTGACGATAATACAAATGTCGCTATAGATCGTGAACGAAGTGGGTTTTACCATACTAATTTTTGCGACGCCCTGCGTCTTCCAAAATCATGTGCGCACACTTCTCCGCAATCATCACCGCAGGCGCCTGCAAATGGTTGGAGAGGATATTGGGCA
>JARGYA010000496.1:0-95303 GCA_029204335.1 Mycena vulgaris
CAGTAATCGTGATGAAAGGTGATGGTTGAGATAGGAACAGCTGGGAAGATCTTTTTTTTTTTTTTTTTTTTTTTTTTTTTTTGAGGAGCGTTTAGGTGGTGTTGGGGAGGGAGATGTCGGCTCGCTGCCTTTCTCGTCCCCATCCACCCCCGGGAGCCCCAGGCGCTCAACCGGAGGTTTCTGGGCCGGCATAGCCGGTCCCCTAAACCCGCTGAATTGTGGCCTTTGGACTTGGAACCGGGCCAGACGACGATGCATTGCCTCTCGAGGAAATGCGCAACCGCATTCGTGCCTATAGCACGATATGTGGGGATACGGCGTAATTGAGAGCTCGGGCTTCCCGGCGACCGAAGTCAGTCGCCGTTCCGCCGTCATTGCCCGCAACTATCCGATACCCACTAAAACCCCGACTGATTTCGGCCAGTCCCGGCCTAAGGTACGTTCGCCCTTGAGTGTCCTCTTCCAAGTCGTTCTCACAAGCGCCATCTTGAGGGCTTTCTTACCATACTTTAATTTGTCCGTCATAGCACAGTCTATTGCCAATCTATTATTTATTGTCTTTAACCAACGGTTCTGGATCTTGGCAAGAGCAGCTGGTCCATTTCTCTGGATTACTCGTTCGTTCCTGAGGCGCCAAATGAGGTGGGCTGACTCCGTTATTATAATTTTGTACAATCTATTTTCTCCGGGGGTTCCAACTTTAGTTGCGCCGCCGGCCATTATCTGCCCGATCGTGGGGCGCAAGTCTTTGCCCGTCTTCATCCGCCAGAGTTCAGATGCTAGGTCCCACACTTCCTTCTGTCCAGGTTCGCTGCATTGTGTTAAAATATGTTCCATTGACTCATGTGTGTTGCACTTAGCACACCATCCCCTCAGCCTGTGTAGAGGTATGTTCTCCCAGAATTGTCCTACTTTGTAGCCACCATGTATTAACATCCATAGGAAGAACCGGATGCTCCTCGAGATTTCCTTATCCCGGGTGGTCTTCCAAATTTTCCGTGATGGGGGGTGGTTCCCTTCGGCGTCCGCTGCGGCGCCTTTGGCAAGCACCATATTTGCAATCGTGGCTCGTCTTTCCAGGAGCGTTCGGTAGGAGTCTTTTTCCATTTTCAGCTTACGGATTATTTTATAGGCCTTCGCCTGTGTCATAGCTTGTAGTCTCGCGCCCGGGAGGACGAGCGCGGTGTCGGCCTCAACATCGATGGTGTCTTCATTCTGTTTGTGGCTACCTTCGCTCGCAAGGGCATCAGCGGCCTCATTTCCTGCTACTCCGGAGTGGCCCTTTACCCAGACGAATTCAGTTGGGGACTTCCTCTCCCGGAGTTTTGCTACAGTCAACTCGAAGAGGATTCCATTCGCTATTGTATGGAATCCCTCATCCTGCCATCTGCTTAGATTTTTGGTTAGTCCATCTATGGCGTACTTCGAGTCGCTGTAGATTTTTAGAGGTGCGTTTTTTGGTGCGGACTCTACAGTTTCTTTGACGGCTACCACTTCACCAACCTGGTTGGAGGGACCAAGCACATTTGGTATGCGTATAGCCAGATTTCTCGCGTCATTTACCCCGAAGAAGGCCCCGGCTCCGGCCTTCACGTCGTCCGTTTCGTTGTTGATCGCGGAGCCGTCTGTGTAGACTGTGATTTGGGGAGCCGGGTTGTTTTCGAACCTTGTGTTCGGGGCTGTGTCGGCCCCATTTTTGTATCCTTCGGTGAAGATACGGAATGTATCTCCCAGTGTGCCCCTCGTGGTTACCCTAGAGTCGAAGCTCACTACTCCGGAGTCTTCATTGTTTGTGGGCGTCTGGTTCTCCTCCCAGTCCTCAGGTTGCGCGACCCGCGGGTCCCACTTGTCCTCCAGTGAGTTTATCATTTCTTGTGCTTTGATATAACATTGGTTCGGGTGCCTGCAGCCGGTTATCTCTCTCGTGACTCTGCACGATGCACACCTACAGTCCCTCCTGTTGGTATGTCGTGGTGTGGCAATTTTTCGTGAGAGTAGCCTGGCGTCTCGGACCAGCCTGATTCTGTGTTTGTCTTTTAGGCACTTAACAGTGTGTTTTTCGAAGTTGAAGAGGCGTTTGTCTCCCCGGGAGAATCTATGGTACCAAATCGGCATTTCATCCTGAATTTCACGAGACACGGCAATTACGTCCATCGTAGCTCCATATTTACGGCCCACTTGCATCATGTTTGCGAGGTCCGCGCTCTTCAAGTCCCTCACTGATTGATACGGCGCCCATGTCTGCAGGTAAGCATTCATCCTTAACGCCTCATCTACGTTGATGTCGGCTCCTGTGGCCTTCTTTGCCAGTAGTTCGTCCGCCACAAAGCACCACAGTGGGCGGTCGGGCCCGAAGCTAAGGTATGTCTTTAGCCATGTGACGGCGATTGCCTCGTTGCGGGCAATTATATCGAGGAGATTCTTGCCTCCCCTTGTCGCGGGTGCATACACGGTCTCCTTATTCACCGTCACTTGTGCTTTCTCCGCCCACAGGAATTCTCGTATTCTCTTCTCGAGTCGCTCTTCAATTTCTTCAGGCATGCCCTGGACGGTTGCCATATACTGTGTCATGCCCCCGACAACCATCATAACTATGAGGCGCCTTCCTTCCATTGAGGGATGTCCCAGCTCCCATTGAGCCAGTGCCGCGTCTATTTTTTCGAGCGTGCGGGACCAAGTGCCCACTTGCTCAATGCCGTTTCCTACCCATGCTCCTAGCGTGCGGATCGGTTCTCCCTCAGCCGCGATTTTTACGTGGTCGGGGATTCTGGTGCCATTTAGTCCGTTAACAAAGCGGGTGGCGCGTACTCTGTCGCGGTGGTCTAACTTTCCTATAGGTATCATTTCTGTTTTCCCAATGTTGAATTTGGCCCCAGCGGCGATACACCATTCATCGAGGATGTTCATAAGGTGACCGAAGTCGTCACTTGCGTCGAGGTAGACCAAGGTGTCGTCAGCGAAGAGGGTAGTAATTAATTTCTCTGGCTTCCCTCGTATTTTGAAGCCTTTCAGATCTGATTGCCGCAGGGATTCAGCCAGGGGCTCTATCGCGAGATCGAAGAGGAGGCATGATAGGGGGTCGCCCTGTCGAACCCCGCGCTTGACTTGGTAGGAGCGTTCGCTCATTTCACCGTTTATGCATACATATGTGTGCGCATCACTGTACAGAGACTTGATTGTTTTTATGAACTCATTCGGGATTCCATTCCTCGCCATGACCCGCCATAGGTAGTCGTGTTCAATTTTATCGTAAGCTTTCTCCTGGTCCAGAGCCACGATGACTCCGTCTCTTTCCGTAGCCTCGGCCAGCTCAATCACCCTCTTGGTCAGCCATATCTGGTCGCGTATTTGGCGTCCCGGGATAAATCCGGCTTGATTCGGATGCACGAGGTCCGGGGCCACTTTGACGAGTTTTATAGTTAGCGCTTTAGTGAAGACCTTGTAGTCTGTGTTTAGTAATGATATGGGTCTGTAATTGGCTATATCAGACTTATCGTTTTTCTTGTACAACGGGCACATCCAGCTTTTCGAGAATCCGGTTCCCCGTGCCATGCCGTGCGCCTCTATGTCATTGTACACGATGTGCATGGCACGGAGGATGTTAAATGCCGGTTTTCCTAAATCTTTTGCGCTTTCATATCGCTGGTTGAGTATCTTCCATACCTCGTAGGTTATGCCGTCGACCCCGGATGCCTTATTATTGGCAGACCTGCGGAGCGCATCCCGGACTTGTTCAAGTGTAAGTTCCGCACGTAGGGAGTCCTTCTGTACCCCGGTGGTTTCCTTTGTGATCCGGTCCAGTACCGCCACCATCTTATCTTCTCTGATGCTCGGGGGGACCCTAGCTCGGTCTGATTGGATCCGATTGTGGTAATCCCGCGCCATCGTAGCCATCTTTTTGGAGTTTGTTTCGTACCGGGCGTTCTCTTCCAGGTACCCTGGCTTGCGGAGTCTCGCGATGATGTCGCGTGGTTGGTGAGGCTTGTTTATTTTTGTCCAATACGTCCCAATTACTTCGCCCTCTAGCCGGTTTCGGACTTGTGCCGTTAGCCTGGCACCTTGGTGTCTCTTCTTCTCTAGCTGGGTAAGCTTCTTCTGCAGAACATATCCTGAGAGAGTTTTCTCCTCCTCGGTGAGTGTGGATCCCGCATCTACGAGGACATCCATCTTGTTTTTAAGTTCTGCTATTTCTTCGATAATTTTTGGTACGACGATTTTTGCTCTCTCCCTAGCTTTATCGCCGATGCTGACTTTGAACGCGGCCCAGAGAGTCTGTGCATTATGTGTTGGGTTCCATTGTCCATTTACCGCTTCCTGCAGTACGGCCTCGAGGTCCTCTATGAGTTTCAATCCTTTTTCCAGGATGTAACTGCCGAGGATTTTGTCCCGGATTATGTGCGCAGGCCATTGGTATCTCCCATGGCCGATAGTGGGTGCATCCTCCGTGGTTAATCGTACACTGACCATCCTGTGGTCGGTCTCCAGTCCTACTGCTTGTATCTCCCACTCAAATGCGTCCTCGAATAAGTCCTGTCTAATGTATATTCTGTCAATGCGGGACTGTGAGCCTCCTAGTGCGTCGGGCTGGATGAACGTGTAGGCTCTGGTGGTTGGGAAGGTCTCCCGCCACCCATCAATCATTCTTAGGTACATTTTTAAATCCTCAAAGGCCTCCCTTGCGTTATTATTATCTGTGTGCGCAGGTAATCTGTCGATTGCGTCTTCGACGAAGTTGGTGTCGCCTCCCATCATGCCAGGTCTTCGTACGGTGGGATGCGCGATAAACCATCGCTTAATTTCCTTCCAAAAGGCCGCGTTCAGGCTGGGCCGATTAGGCGCGTAGACCCCGAGGACGGCCATTGCGGACCCGTCTACGTGGGTCATCTCAAGGAGCATGGCTCTGCCTGGCACTATTTCTGTTGCCTTTATATCATTTGTTTTCACCACATTCTTGTTCAGTACAAAGGCCAGTCCTGCTCTCGCTGCTGGCGCATCTGGGTCAGGTGTGAATTCAAGGCGGATTACTCTTCCGAATAGATTATCGACATCCTTTTTATGCTGGTCGTCCAGGTGTGCCTCTCCAACTATTAGGACTCCTATTTTTTGCTCACGTATAACTTGCCATATATGGTACCATTTGTTGTCGCCGTGTTGTACGTCCGGGTTTCCCCTACCCTTGATATTCAGTGCGGCCAGTTTTACATTGGCTTTGGTATTTTTCCTCCCCTCGCTCTGTCTTTCCCTCGGCGGCGCTGGCCCAGGGTACACTCGTGCGTGCGGGTGACTGAATGAGGTAGGCCTCGGTGGTGGCACCGCGGGTGGTGGCTCAGGGGGTGGGACA
Source organism: Mycena vulgaris (assembly GCA_029204335.1). Classification (NCBI taxonomy): domain Eukaryota; kingdom Fungi; phylum Basidiomycota; class Agaricomycetes; order Agaricales; family Mycenaceae; genus Mycena; species Mycena vulgaris. The sequence goes on from JARGYA010000496.1 coordinate 5,342, forward strand.
GGCTGATTCTGTAGTGTTGGTGGTGGGGGGACTGCTCGTCCTTGCCCGAGGCTCATTGGTCTTAGGAATGGGTCGTCATCCTCGTTCGGATGCATAGGGGGGTCGTGCGCCCCCCTCGGCGCTTCGTCTGCTGCCGGACGCTCGTTTTGCTGAGCGTCGACGCCTCTGGCGTCTCCCCCTCTGAGGGATGGGTACTGGTTTTCAGTCCCGTGCGAATTTTGCGCACAAGCACCATTTATAGTGCCCCCTGGTACGCGCGCTGCGTCCAGAGTTGCGTCGAACCGCGCTTCATCGGCTCGCCGGGGCAGCACTCCCCTGCGGGGTTGGTAGCCATCCCGGTTCACCTCCGAGCGGCCTTCAGCCAATCCCCCTCCGTCGCGATGGTTTTCATCGGAAGCGTGGCCGGGGGCTGAGCCTTGCCCCCTCCGGCCATCGCGGGTCCTTCCGTTTGCCGAGCTTTCACCTGTATAATTTTGTAAAATGTTAAAAGGATTGTTGGAAGCGGAAGAATGAGACCCGCCAATGACCACGCGAAAGTCGTTGGCGGCTTGCCTCGAATTTGGGTGGGGTTGTCCAGCACTCTCCGACGTGCCTCGTGGGAGCGCGTCTTCGAGTGCTGGACATGCCAGGACTGCTGGCCGGCGGACCCCGATTAAATAATCCCGCCGTTGCGGCGGGGGTGCTCCAGGACGTGGTCGGCACACCAATTAAGGTGTACCTATACGTCCCTTCGCTCCCCCGCTTGTCCCTTACCCGTTTCCTGTCCAGCACGCGTAAGCGCGCCGTCAGTAAGTGTGGCGGGTTCGGGTTGCGTGCGTACACTGACGCACGTCTTCTTCCAGGCCCCGACCTGGGTATTAATTCCATTCGCCCCGGTGTTAAGTCACTCACTGTTTCGTAGCCTTTGCATCCCTTAGTTTTGTAGCGTAGATCTAGCGGAACACATTTGATTCAATATAGGTAGACGAAGAGCATTTTTTCTGAGTTTATATGTAGGTTATGGGGGGGGGGGGAGAGGGAGGCAAACGCGAGCGTCGGGGGGGGCATTCCGTGTATAGTATGGCATTCCGTGTATAGTATTGTCCCTCCGAGATATATGAGTAGAGTGTTAAAAAAAATAGGGAAGGAAGGAGGAGGGGTATGTATTGCACTTATTGGGGCGTCGGTCTTGGCTTAGTACCCGCGACCACGCCAGCCGCCGCGATAGATGCGACCGTTGCCGCGAGCACCGCCGTTGCCGTATCCGCTGCCGCGGCCTCCATAGCCACCGCCGTAGGGGCCTCCGCGGCCCCCGCGATCGCGACCGCCTCTGCCGAAGCCCCCGCCTCCGCCTCGTCCGCGACCGCCATGGTCGACCTCTTGTCCACCTCCGTTGGCTATGTACCACGGGTGGTCGGGGGGGAGGTCGGAGAGCTGGGCGATGGGGCCCCAGAACCCAAGCTCGGGTTGCGTGTATGGGCAGTGGAAGGCGGGGTGGTCGGCAGCCTTGCAGTATGCGCACTCGGGCGCGTATCCGTTCTTCGACCGGTTGGTGAAGGCGTAGTTGCCGGCGCCAAAGGAGAGGTCGCGCAGGAGCCGGTTGAGCTGCTCCTGCTCCGCGTCGTTCGTGGTGAGGGGCTCCATATATCCCACCACGACCGGCTTCTCGTCGTGTTGGAGGAGGACGAAGTGGGCGGTGTTGAGGGCGTTGAAGACGCGGCGTTTCGGGTCACCTCCCAGGGCCTGCGTGAGCCTGTCGATGAGGCGGAAGATCTCGGTGGTCTTGTAGGCCACCAGGACAAACCCAGCTCGCGCGTATGCTTCAATGTCGGCCTTGTCGGTTTCCGGGCGCACCATGTCCCAGTGACCGAAGGACCACACCGTCGTGGTCCTGTTGGTCTCAAGGTCGTGGGCCCAGAACCCCAGGAGGTCGTGGACCCCGAAGACAACCTGGGCGCTGATGGCGGCGGCGCCGGCGTCGTCCTCAACCTCGACCAGCACCGTCGTCGGCCCCCCATACTTGCCCCCGCCGCCTGGCGCATCGGGGTCGGGGAGAGGGAGGCGGACCTTGAGGTAGCCTACGGGGGCTAGCGTGCGGAGCACCCTCTCGATCTGGATGCCGAGGGGGACTTCGTAAGTGACACGGGAGAGGACGTGGTCGCCTCCATTGGCGATAGTTAGACCTATTTTGTGGTGGGGGCTCTCTTCGAAGTCGGCGAGCTGGGTGGCGGAGATTCCCCGATACAGCCGCTTGTTGGTGATGATGTGGGCACCGAATTGCCCTGCGCTGTGCTGGAACGACGAGCGCTCGAGCTCGGCGTCAATGGGGGGGAAGGGCTGGGTGGGCAGGACGCGGAGATGGGGGTCCCGGCTAGCCGCTTCGGGGATCTCATCCGCAATCTGGCGGGCGGTGGGGAGGACGAAAGGTGCCGGGAGGGGTGGGCCTGGCTGGGCGGCGTTGGGGTTACCCGCTGGGAGTTGCGGGTGATTGCCCTGTGGCGGCGGGGGGTTACCGGCGGGCAGCGGCAGGGCGGGGTTGCCAGGCAGCGGGGGTTGGATGTTGCCGTTCATGTCGTCGTCGCCACTCATGTCCTCGTCGACGTCGGCTTCGCTGTTTGGGGGTGGGGACTGGGCGGAGGCGGAGGGCGCGGGTGTTGCAGATTCGTCGCGGCGCGAGCGGGTGGGGAGAGGGCGCGTGGGACGGTCAGTCTCCTCGTCGGTGTCGTCGTCGTCGCTTCCGGGGTTGTAGACGTCGCTCGAGGTTGTTTCGAGGCGCGGGGATCCTGCGAGGTCGAGGGCGTTGATGATGGGAGCGTTTATGCGGCGGTAGACCTTCCGCTGAACCGGGGTCTCGCGGGGCGCGTTGTCGCGGTCGGCGGGTAGCGACAGCTGTACCTCGCCCTCCGCGTACTTGATGGCTTTGCGAGGAGGTTCGTCCAGTTTGCTTTTGGTTTATTACTTGTCAGCGTTTTACCCGGTGCGGGGTGTATGCAGGGGCGTACCTGGCTTATGCGCTCAGTTCTCTGGTAGTTCTGCGCAACGGGGGATTTCCTCCGCCCCATTTCTTATCTTCAGCTTTATCCGTTTTTCCTGGCGGGATTTAATCATGCTCCCTTGATCCTGCTTAGTCCGTCCCACCGGGCACGTGAGGTCACTATGTGCTGACTGAGGGGCATCGGGGGTGGTGGCCAGCGTTGGTGCTCGTCGGTACGTTCGTGTCGCTGTACAGCAGGAGGGTGGGAGACGAGAGGAGGGCCTTGACGTTGTACGGCATGTTATTTACGTTCACGTATTGACAGCTTCTCGGGCGTTCCCACTCTAAATCCGCGGTGTAGCGGTATAGGGCAGTTTTTTCGTCCCTTAGGTCCTCTAGACCTCCCACTCTCTTGTGGGCCCCCCTCTGAGGGGCAGGGTCACTTTGTTCCCTGCACCGCGTGTTCGCGGTGGGGGATACCTCATAAAAGACTTGCCATCACCAAATTCATGGTGGTGGTAAGTGGTCACGAGGCCCCCAGCTGGGAAGATCTTGAGCAGTAGCTGAAGAAGGCACAATCCATTGGAATTCGTTGACAACAACACAGCCCACAGAGGGTTGGAAAGTGGAGCGCATGGTATGGAACAAGGGTTAGGGCAGATTGTGAAAATACGAGGGATTTGCGATCGATGGAGATGAAACGGTGTGGGTTGGAGACGAAGGAAAGGTTGGCGAGTCAGCCCGCATCAAGCCGCATCAGCGGCATCACGCACTCAACGCTTTGCGTCTCAATGGGGAAGGCGCTGTATACGGAAAGCGACCTTCGGCGCCTCCCACCTGAGATTCCCAAATTTAGGGTCAGCCGAGGTGCAGTTCGAAATCTTAAGTATCGACTCAAAATAAAGTCGGGCTGAAATGCTATTTTTTTCAACTAGTTTAAGTTACAATAGATTTGGTCGATCCAAGTCCATTCGGACTTTTTCGTGGTGTGGGTTGAACGGCCAGCGGCCGCGGCCTTTTCGCCGCGTGGTTTTCTCGGCTTGGGTGCCGGAGTTCCGGGGGCGTCGCCATCGGCCTGCTTGACTTTCTCCGCTGCGAAGACGAACCACTGGAGCAGGAACGCGTCCATTTCGAGGGGAACCTTGTGTGCCAGATAGACTTGGGGTACTTCCCCGTCCAGGTCGCGCACGGTGGCATCGAGCTCTGCCTGGAAGCACGACGAGAGGGAGTCGAGGAGCTTGCTCATTATGGTTCCTGGGACAGCATCCGAGTATTTGAGGAGACTGTGATAAACGTCAAAGACCTCAGCATCTCCGATTACGTCGCTGGACTCTGCAATAGCTTCTGCAGCACCTGTAGGAGACGTTCAGTAATATTATTTGTAGGGTACAGGATACATGCCTTCTAGCAGAGGTGCGCGGGATCTTCAGTGGAAAGATCATGGTCCTGGGGATGGTGTGCGAGTCGATGTCTAGCGGCTGGGTCCCAGCCCGGCCCGGGCAAGTTTGCGGAGGTGAACATGACGTCAAGTTAGATTGGTATTGTTTGTCTACGCCGTCTTTCCTCCTATGTCCCAACTTCATCCCGACAACCCAAATCTTATAGTTATTCAAGATGTCGCCAGAAACCTCCCCGCAAACCCTCTTTTGATGGCAGAGACCGTTAGCAACCCACGCCGTCTGTGAAAGCAGTGTCTTCCGTGAACACTGCGAACAGTGCCACTCAACGCGTCCTCGCCAATCGAATCCTGTTCAATGATCAACGGTGTTTCCTCACCGGATCGGTGTCTACCGAGACCCAAGCCTGCCATTTAATAGACACTATTCGACCGAAACAGAAACAAGCCAAGATAAATTTAAAGGCGCAAGTCGTACGCAAGACCCTTCGAATATGAAGCAACGCTTGACCAATATCATGACAGGAGTTTATCCTCAGCCGTCAAGGTTTCAATGGGAGACGAGCTTTCTTTTTGGACAGCGTGATTAATTGCTTAGCTTGTTAGTGCATTTTCATTGGTTTAAGGTTCCATTTAATTGGAACATGCAGTTGACGTGCACTGGCACGGTCATCTCGACAAGCGTGGCTCATTTTGTGTTGTCGTTCCAATGGCACAGATCCTGGATATGATCCCCTCTCTCACCCTAAGCAACATCGATTGGGCCAATCGAACGGCAAAAAAACCGCAGTGCGCCTCGGGACCTGGACGTACGTTGGCTTTACTACACTAGGCGGGTTCCTGATATTGATATTTGTTCTAGACGACGGTTTATCCCTTTGTCGTCAGCACATGCGTCATTCTCGTCCTGCGGCCACATCTCTTCCTCCCCGACAACAAACCGATACTAATCAACATGGAGCGCACCCTGAGGGCTCGTGGTACCGCCCCCCCACCGGCTTCTGCTCCCACGTCGTGGGTGTTGCATCGTCTCCAGCCAGGCAGTGCCTTTCTGGTTGACGACTCTGGTCGGTACCTCGACAGCCTCCAGTTCAGCTCGGAGCGGACGCCAGATGATTCATTGTCCATTTTTTCGTTGCTCGTCAATGCGCATTACAAGCTGCAAGCTTTGCCCGACGTGGAGTACCCAATGGAAGTCATCGAGTACCGCAACGCCATCCAAGCTCTGTTCAAACTTATATTCTTTGTTCCCGGCGACCTGGAGAACCGTGGGCCTTTTCCCCTTGGGTCCCAAGTCCCCCTTCCCAACTCCAATCGAACAACTGGAACACAAACACCACCATCTGCTCAATCCCGAGCTCCTATGGATTTGGATTCGGATTTGGTCGATGGGGCTGAGTCCGAGTCCGAGTCCGAGTCCGACTCTGATTCTGACTCAGAGACCTTACGCCGGCATACCGCCCTTGTTCAGGCATTTGATGGGGCGTTGTCGGAATCGGAAAGGGCTTCAGCAATCATGCTAGGTTTAGGCATGTCAAGTGAGTTTTCTTCCTGCCCTTTTGCGCATCTCGAAATTGATTATTTACCAGCCCCTATGTACGAACCCGTCTCCCCCCTCCTCGAGGGGGCGTAGAACTATTTGTACGTATAAACTTTAGGACCATAGCACTAAATGCCACTACTTATTTTATGTTCGCACCTTGATTTTATGATCAAGTCCTGTTCGCGTTTTCGAACAGCCGGGACTTCATAAGATAAACGGGAAAGGTCGACGCTATCAACACTTCTTTGTCCCCCCTCCCATCTTCCAAGTTCCTCTTCCCTCTTTTTTTTTCGCGTTGGTCCCAAATCCGCAACGCTTCAAGCTGTCTCAAGCCGAACTTAAGCTGTCGATGTGATCCTCAAACTATCCTTAAGCCGTCAATTCTCTCTATTTTCTAAACTCTGAAATTCCAGACGTGCTCACCCCGCCAGCAAGCTGATGGCTAGGTGGCGGCAGTAACTGCAGAGCTCTGCCGTGGGCGCCAGCCGCGACTAGCCGCATGGCTCCACGTCGGATGGGCCGGCTCACCCATTGCAGGCGTACCCGGACGTCGCGGCGCAGTCCGATCTCTTCCGCGTCTTCGTAGGCGGCGAGGCCTTCAGCTTCGGGGGGCTTCAGCCTCCTCGTTGCATTCGCTGGTCTGTCTAGCATTTAACAGAGCAACACCGCCTGATTAGCAGCGACGTAGGATTCGTTGCCCTCCTCAACGACGGCCGACTCAAGAAAGGGCTCCCCCCTCTTGGCTTCTTGAATCCCCTCTTGTACTCCAAGGCTGCCAGCGGTTTCAACGATATCACTGTTGGTAACAATCCTGGGTGTGTTTCTTGGTATACTGGCGTCCGTTGTAAAACTGATTCGGGGATCAAGGTGCGACACACCAGGATTCAATGTTAGTGTCTTCCGTTTCCCTCCGTGAACACTCGCTGACGAACCTTTCGAGAAATAGCATTGACTGCTGAGAATTCTCAATGACTGCTTTGGGAACGTTAGTCGCTGCTACTTATGGTCCGCTGAGCCCACTGGTCACTTTCCGGACAGGCCGAATTTTGCAAAATTACTCAAGTTGGTTACTTAACTTTCGTGAATACTTGTACATAGACTACAGATACAATTGGAGCTATATAACCATTCGACCCTATATTACTTCCGCATCCTCTTCTTGAAACGCTCCATGACCTGATGAAGGTCAGTATGCGTGTTCATCGCAGAAAGCAGGGACTTGCCATTTCATCGGTCGCCATTTGCGCGCCCTCGTGGTTGGTCCTACGAGGCTGGTCGTCTTGTACCGGCATTCCCATTGCTTCGAGTTTCGCATCTCGAAGGATGTCGGCGTCCGACTTGGTTTTGAGATTCGGCCGGTAGACTACCAGAATGTTAGAGGGTCGCGATATCTAAGGAGAAGTAAAGACGCACAGCGTGATGCTGCGAGGTGCTCCTCATCGTTATTGACTTTCTTGCGTTGCTCCTGTCGACCTTCAGCCACGACTCTCTTCGCCTTTTCCGTTTCCTCGATGTTCTTGAGCCGGGTACTGATGCGGTATGGTCAGGGAGAGCTAGCGCCACTACGAGGATACGCACTCCATGCCAAGATCGACCTCTGGGATGGCGGTGAGCATAGTCATACTGTTGGTAACGCTGCCATCATCTGGGGTGGGTTTTTGTTTCTCCACCTTCCAACGGTCCGCTATACGGTAGAGCGCCTCTTGCGGATCAGCGGGCCCGGTGTTCGTCTCGTCGTCGTCGCGGGGTCGTCCGCGTACCTTGAGGTTCTCTTCTATGTAGGCCATCCTGCCCGATATTTAGCCATGCTCAGCGCATTAAAAACGGCACTAACATGTGCTTGTCGACGTCGAGAGCATTGGTTTGCTGAGTGAAATTGTTGCTTCGGACAACTCGCCTTGCTCTGGCGTCGCGTTCCTCGTCATCCCTGCTGTAGTTAAATTTCTGTGATTTAATGCACCGAAACTACTCACTCCTCGTCCTCGGGAATGGGTGCCGCCTTCCGCAAGCCCCCTCGCTCCTCCTCCTCCTCCTCTCTTGGCCGCTTCTTCTTCTTCCGAGCGTCTCCCTTGTTCAGCTTGGCTGCATCTATGCCTTGCCGTGCCTTGCGAAGCCTGCGCAGCTCGATTAAATCATTCAGGTCTAGACTGGCAAACGTTCGGAATGGAGATTCTTGTTGATATTCGGAGGGACCCACGGTGTCTTTTCGTCGCCGTCGTCTTCATCGAGCGCTGCAACCTCCTCGTCTGGGGATTTCTCCCGGACGCGGGGTTGTGGACGGGTTCGCTTCTTTATCATTCGAGGATGCGCTGTGTCAAGAGGTCGACGCGCCAAAAGAAGGGGAAGATGGGCGCGAAAAGTCGAAGGTCGCAGACTGGGACCGGTGGTGAAAGAAAGGTGCGACTGGCGTCGCTGTTGTTCAACTTGAAGTTGGTCAAGCCGCCGCGGACTCGGAGATTTCCGCACGCCATCAATCACGTAAGCTGAATCGCGCCTTTCTTCAGCTCGACGTTGGCGGCTAACACCGGGCTGTACCTAATCTTCATCCAAATCCCGATGGTTCGACTGAAAAAGAGCACATCCGAAACCTCATCGAGACGAAAAAGCTCAAAATAGCGCGTCTTGCGTCGCAAATACAAGAGTTCACACGGATACGAGAGGCGGAGATCAGCGAGCTCGCCGCATTGCAGATGATGATTCCCCATCGGCCAACTCCCGATAGAGTTACTGGCGGTGATTTTCGACTTGCATGTTCCCGGTGAAGCTTTTTCAGAACACTTGGCCGACGACACGTCGTCCATAGTCGAAGCAGCGTTGTGCGTTTCGCAGGTGTGCCGTCATTGGAGGCAGATAGCACACGCTACCCCGCGATTATGGGTCGATGGGTTTCGACTCGAAATCAACCGAGAACCCACAGAGCTTGATTTTGCCCAGACAAGCGCTTGGCTAGAGCGGTCACAGCCATTACCCATCACGGTCTACGTTTTTCGTGGTTCGAACGATCCCCTCACTGAGTTTTTCAAGAAGACTCGGATTTTCAAGGCTCTCCTCTCCGCCGCAGGCCGATGGAAGCACCTTATTTGGGACATTCCCTTTCTCTCCCTCCTCGACATTGTCCCTGGAACTTTCGTGGCCCTCGAGACATTTACCATTAAGGACATTTGCGTCCAACCGGCGGAACGGATATTGGACATGTTGGTGGTCGCTCCTCGACTCCGTGGAGTGAACATACAAGGCGGCTGGAAACCTAATCTCCGATTCTCTTCTTTCCGAATGCCATGGAACCAGCTTACGACCCTCCTGTTCCAAAGCCGCACCACCGGCAACCTCGACGAATGCCGCGAGATTATACTTCAATGCATCAATCTTGTATCGGTTACGTTGTACGTCTGCGGCTGGGATTTCTCCCAAAGCCATACCTCGCCAATCGTCGTGCTCCCCTTTCTGGAGGATATTCAGATATCCTTCACTCTCGAGGACGAGGGTTTTTCCCGCATCGAGCCATTTTTCGCTCCTCTCGCCCTCCCTGCATTGAAAATGATGAAAATCGAGATCGAGATGTGCGACGTCGAATTTAGCTGGGATGCCGGCAAATTTTCCGAGTTCCAGGATCGGGCACCGAATATCGAGAGGCTGACCTTTGAATTGGACGGCGACAACATTACTGATATGGACGCAAATAGTTTAATCACTCTCCTTCGACATTCGCCCGCCCTTACAAACCTTTCCTTCGATCTGTGCGAACGCGGCATTGACGAGACATTCCTCCATGCACTCCAACTCGACGAACACGATTCCCGGCCATTGGTTCCACGCCTTAGGCGTCTGGCGCTGCGAAACATAGGGAGTCGACCTTCAGACAGCGCTGCGAAATCGATGGTTAGGTCAAGATGGTGGACTGGCGCAGTCCCTCCTTTGTCAGGTGTTGCCCGTCTCGAATCCCTGGACTTGAGGCGCAAGTGGTGTCCGGACGGAGCTTCCAGTCTCAGTCAGGAGTTGCGGACGAATCTAAAAGAGTACGAGATACAGGGACTTCGTATGTACCTGAGTTGATGTCCAAAAAAAATCGCTCGTTGCTGAACCGTGCCTGACTTATTTGAAAAAAATGGGAACTAATGTATTCATAAAACCTGTTTTCCTTTCTATACTCAACAGTGCTCCAATGATGATAGACAACCGAATAAAGGTGTTTGGGTGCCAAGATAATGATCTCCGTCTCGCCTCCCCTGCGTATCGTTTTGCAAATCGAAGTGCAAGTAACTGCAACACCGATTAAACCGGATCCCTCGTGGGCGTCGTCAACCTTTTCTGTCCCTCGAATCTCAATCCCATTCTCGTAATCAGGGGCGCTGGCTTCCGCCATAGCTCTTCTGAGGGCAGGCGGCTTATAGCCGTTTTTTTTGACTCCCAAGAGCCAAACCTCGGTTGGGTGTCGGCCATCTATCACGTAAGCTGAATTGGCCGGGGCCGCGGAGTCAGCGCTTGCCATCCAACTTGAATCTTTCTTTCCGTCGGACCACCACAAGGCAAATCTTGTTACCCAATTCTCCTACAATTTTCACAGCTGAACCTTTCAAATCTGGGTAAATGGATAGCGCCGAATTCCACGCAGCCGTGTACGAAACCGTCCGTCTCATTCCGGCGCAAAAAGTCACCAGCTATGGTACGCGTACGGCGACTGGGGAACAAGAACCACGCTCATATTCGCGCCACCCAAGGCCACATAGCCAAACTCATCGGGATGCCTAATCACTCGAGACATGTGGGCCAGGGTAAGAAACCTTTCGCATATTGTCTGGCTACAACCCACGGGCTATATAGCACTCAAATTTTTGACGCCTGGAGTCAACCCTCCAGTCCCTTGGCACCGTGTGGTCTCGTCTTCGGGTGTGGTCTCATCGCGCGGGCCTGGAACTACTGGGGCTCAGAACCAGAGTGATGTCCTTGAAGCAGAAGGCGTGGCGGTTACTGTGGGTCGGACGGGCGACTTGCGAGTGGACTTTTCAGTGTGCGGATGGTTCCCTGAGCCTGGAACAATCTGATGCTCCCCTTCATTGTATAATTTCATTACCAGGACAAGACTCAGGATCAATATTGATTAGCAGCCCAGTAGGTGCCCTTGCGATACAACAGGCGAGAGAGTTAAGCCAGAAATTGACCACTCTCTGAACTGCCGTTCATGTCATTCCACTCTGCATAGTGCCTTCCGGGCTTCGAACTGCACTTGAAGTGCTATTTCTCAGAGAATCCGTCTTGCGCGCTCAGGCTCGCAAGTAATTAGGCCAAATATGGCAACAACTCTGTAACGAATAATCCTGCACAGGAATCCCGAGAAACAACCTACACAGGACCATAGATGGCTTCAGAGTATAGCATGTGAAGCAGAAGAGCACAGGACTGGACAAGATAGCAGAGAACAAAGCGATGTTGCTGCCGAGAGCTGCCGAGGCGGTGCACCAAAGGCACAGCAAACAACACCAATTACACCACCTCCGGTCCTCCCTCCGCTCTTCCTTGTCCCTTCGCTGCCTTTTCCTTTCAAAACCGTCCACCATCTTCATACCCTTTCATACTACACGGAAATGGGCCGATGGTGCGCTCTCCCATTGCGATCAGGGGTCAAATAATTCACGCTACTTATTCAGGACATCCGAGTATACAGATGAAGTGCTCAACTCGAAACTAAAAGGACTGGTGTATGTCTCTACCCTCGGATAAGATAATGTCAACGGTCCTAACACATGCCCGCGGCTAGGTCCGGCGCGATCACCCGCTCGAAACTGGAGAAGGCTGAGCCTACCATTAGGCATGTCGCCCATTCAATGCGTCCCTACTGGCCTTGCTGACATGCCCACCTCCTCATCGCCCTCAATTCTCGTACCTATAAAGTTACAAAAACTTTGTGGAAGACCTGGATGCTGGGGACTCGTTTACCACGGCTGTCATTGATATTTTGGTACAAGTGAGGGCCCTCAATCAACTCCACCTCTTATTTCTGTTACTGATTGTCGGCGGAAGGAATTGGCAGAACGTCGTTTACGCAGCAGCCCAGGCGACCGTAGACTCATCGCAGATCGGACCGCCAAAAGCCTACGCCTGTTGGCGACTCCGATTCGGATATATCGTGAACCCAGGAGGAACGCAGGCCGTAGAACCGTCAATTTGACGGAATATTTAACTGCGCCGCCGGACGAGATGGACATGGATGAAGATGATGAGGAGTTCGAGACCATGCTCGGCCGCGCTACTATGCCGGTCGAAGGTGTTCGTATCAACTCAGAGCTGTACGACGCGTACGGCCCTGCAAGTTGGACGTCTGGAAGCACGACCCGCAGGTCGTTCCCCACCGCTAGCCCTCCCACTCCCACTCTGTCTGAGGATTCTCCACCTCCGCCTGGGTTCTCTCCTCCCATGGGCGCCCGGAGCAACGTATGGACGCTTCCTCCCGGGGCGCCGGGTTCCCTCTCGCTCTCCCGCCAGCCCTCCATGCGCCGCCCCACGCGCTCAAGAACGGTCGACTTCAACGAGTTCACTACCCGCCGACGCTCGAGCAATCGCGATCTGCGCGGAGAGCCCACTGGGCCCGGGGATGAGCCATGGGCCCGGACCTCCCACTCGACTCGCCGCTTCTTCCCTTTCAGTTACCAAACCCGCCGCCATTGGAACGAGGTCACTGGGGAGGGCAGCAATACTGACTTGACGGACGAGCCGCTTTCGTATGTCACCGAGCCCACCGTGTCCAGCGCGACGTTCTACTCCTTCCCCACGCCCATATCTTCCAACGCGTCGTCGCATGACGACAACGCCCCCGAGACGAGCGAGGAACGCGTGACGAGTGCCGCGCCCCGTTTGCGTCGCGGTGGCGTCCGGCCGCCCGAATCCCTGCTCCTGCGGCGCGTGTCGCCCGCCTTCGAGGTCGCTGCCCCGCAGTCCCCGGTCAGTGAACCGGGGGTCGATTCTGCGGCACTGGAAGGGATTCCGACCAGCGGCGATGCTGCTGCGTACCCGACACCTGGCTCGCCTGCCAATGAAAACGACGGTGAAGATCAAGCCTGAATGCCATGGACTCTTGTATTAGTATGTTGTAGGTATATATATATGTGGATTTCCTTGGATTAGAGAGGCGGCCTTTCGTATTCCATCATGCCACGATATTCTGGCCGGAGATTGATAATGTATGGAATTTTGCGCACCACTGAGCCGTCGATGCTGAGGAGATGAGGAAACAAGTGATCATACATCGCTCATTTCGGAGCGAGCGAACGGGAGAATCGCGGTGGGTTACGGAAACTGAAAAGAATTATGTAATGCGAACTAAACCATCTTGCATTGAGGTCTCGAATACATCAACTCAATTGGGAGTGGACCCGCAGTAATGAGTGATAAAGAGCAACCTCGTTTCATTTAATTTTACCGACTTCAATTAGTAATATAACGACTTTCTGTAGTGAGAGCAAGACATTTCCAGAACAATGAGACATGATGCATGAAGGCTCATAAACGATCTGCGAGTACGGTCAACTTTTATTTTGTGAAGAGGCAGAGCACGACTCACGTTCAGGATCTTTACGGGTGGGCGGCCTGGAAGGCAGCGACGGCACCGGGGAATTGGCCGAGGGCAATCGCAGCGTTGGCGTTGGGCTTGCCGCTTCCGAAGCCGCAGCCTCCGTCACGGGTCAGCGCGACGACGGGGCCGGCACACTTGCCAGTATTGAAGCCACAGCATCCTTGGGCGCACTCTGCATCGCTTCCGCAAGGGCCAGTGACGAATTGAGTGCCTAGAACAAAATGAGAAAGAGGCTTGGATGGTGCAAGGAAGGGACATACCCTGGGGGGCAGCCGGCGGGGGTGCGGCAGCACCGTTCTGGACCGGGGCGCCTCCTCCAGCGGCCTCGGGGTGGGCGGCCATGAAGTCAGCGACGGCACCTGGGAACTGGCCAAGGGCGATCGCGGCGTTGGCGTTGGGCTTGCCGCTTCCGAAACCGCACCCTCCATCACGGGAGAGGGCAACGACGGGGCCAGCACACTTTCCGGTGGTGAAGGCGCAGCATCCCTGGGCGCAGTCGGAGTCCGTGGCACAAGGGCCAGTGACGAACTGGTTGCCGCGGGGGAGAACAGCCGCAGACGCGAACAGGGCAACTGGCAGACGCGTCAGAATGTGACTAAATTTTAGTAAGAAAAGTGCGCACCGTTCGCAAGGACAAAGAAACGGATCATCGAGAAAGACATTGTTGAAGAAAGGGTGTTGAAACACAGAAAGTGGTTAAAGAAGGCGCTAAAAAAGTAAACACACCCAGTGTGTAATGAAGAAAAGAGGAAGAGTGCGAAGGAAAAAATGCTCTGAAGACCATGGCTGAAGGGAGTCGGCTTATATAGTGCAAGTTGAGGTGGCTGTTCACTGGTTCAAGCCAAGTAAGGCCGTGGACCATCTTGATGGCTATGAAACAAGAATTGTTGCGCCAAGTTCAAATTGGCGCCAAGTCAAACCGTTCCGTACAATGCGCACGTACCCCTGTGTTAAACCAAGGTGGTTGCAGCTTCAGAATGATCCCTCGTCCTGACTACACTTCCAATGTGAGAGGACTCCTACGGCTCCCTCGGTCGACGACCTTGGGATGCGGAGAACCCCGGCGCGCTTACCCTTTGTCGTCCTTGAATTTTCGTTCGTGTTCTGGTCCTCGGCTATACTCATGGAGCATCCGCATGCGGCCTGAGGCGATGCCAGATTGCCTCAGATTGCTCGTGCCGCGACCGATCCAGACGTCGTTCAGGCGACAATTTAAGCCTATGTCGACTGCCAAGCAACTTGGCCGTCGGATGAGTCGTCTCCGCTTACGAAGGCCTTCAAAGGTCTAAAAGCTTTCCGGGCGTTCCGCTCATGGAATGCCACGAGGTTGCATGCTGTTTCATGCTGCCAGCATATGCTGGCTGCCGGCACCAGGCGCCACCACACGACTTTCCCTCAAGAATAAATCAGTAAAATTTTCAAAACCTTGAAGCTGGCTGATACATGATGGTGGAGCTACTTAGAAGACAGGCATTCTGAACCACCCCTGCAGTGGCTTGTCCAACCTGCCAGACTCTCGAGTCTCCAATTGTCGACTGCTTACAGCCTTCGCGGGTTTCCAGGCGGCGACCCAAGTCTGGATCGAAGCCAGCCCTTGAGATTGTACGGCAGAAACTGACGGGTTGGCCAAACCCTCCCGGGTCACTGTTAGCAGGGAGCATATAAGTGCTTGGTCGGCATGGAGCAAGAAATACGAACAGAGATCAGCGCAGTGGTAACCTTCGCCGACGGCAATGGGTTGCGCAACCGTGCTCTGAGTGGTAACGCCAGGCGCCGAAAGAGTCGAATACCTCCATGGGTCACCTATATGGGAGTGTTAGTTAAGTGGTCTTAGAAGACCGGCTGACACGAACGTTGTCCGTTCGCAAAGAACAGATTAGATATCGTGACGTTCCATCCCGCGTACAGACGGTTCGTCCTTGCTGTCTGAACGGTGGGTGGCTTGGGGAAGGCCGCTGGGAACATCTGTTGGCATTGGCGCTAAAAAGGGGCCTCAGAACGGCGTCTCGACCACAACCCCAAGAATAACTCACGAGATCATATGAGGGTTGTACGAGACGTGTGACGAGAGACGGATGACCCAGTGGGGCCGACTCCTTTGAGGGAGATTAGTGGGCGGATAATCACGTAAAAGATCGTGGTGTACCTGGAGGAATCCAACTTCATTACACCTGCACCAAGATAAGGTCAGGAGTGAAAGCAACAATGATCTGGTACGAACACAATCCAGAACCCTGTGAATAGCGTGAATAAATATCGAGATGAGCAATAAAGAGTGCGCACATGATCTTCCAGAGTTGTCAATAGACGTATCGGTCCAGAAAGATTGAGATGTGTTGTAGCTTCCCAAGCAATCCCTAGAAGCAGAGAACTTTAGTTTCTGGTAAATGGTTTGCAATAGCACGGACTCGGCGTCGGAACCACCGCAGACTAAAAGACATATTAGATTAGAAAACAAGAGCAAAAGCTAGGTTTCTCACGTAGAGACAAGTAGGTGGTAGACCAATACGAGGACCAAGCACCCAAAGCATGATCAAGACCCCATCCAGCCGCGGGGGCGTTGACACCATTTTTTACCTCAAGCGCATCACAAAAGTTGAAGAATTGAGCGCCCGGACCCGATGTGAGCGACAAGCCTTGCCAGTCCCAAAGATTGTTGCGAAGCGATCCAGCAACGTCGTCGAGATGTGTAACATCGCCCATTCCAAATGAGCTTTTAATCGATTGGATGGCTCTCTTGTCGCGTCCGGTGAACACCTGCACGATTCGTTATGACAAGTGGACGAGGAGGACAGTTATAATACCTGGTCGATGTGCGAAATGACGCGCTGGACATCCGCGGAGCAATTCGCCGGCATGAACAGGCGCTCTGGCTCGAAGTATTGCCAAAAGTCAAGGATGGTTTCTACCACTGCACTGGATGCGTATCCGGCAGCAAAGAGCCCGGGCTTATTGACCATGGCATAGCTCGTAAGGGCGCCTGGAGGATGTTCGAAATATGGTACAGAGGCGCGAAAGTGTGCACACCTGAATAACTCCCGCCCACCAATATCCAAGGCGTCGTCGCTGGTGCAAGTTTGTCTCCATTAGGCATGGGAAGGACGACATTATTCGTGAAGTACTCCAAGTCGTCTATAGCCTAGGAGATTTAAGAAACAAAAAAGCTTGAAAAACTTGAATTCTGACCTGCTGTATCGTGTGGAGTTTCAAGCTCTTGACGGACAAATCCGGCAAAGGATTGCTTCAGATTGGGTCAACATTTGGGACGGAGTCTAGGCATGCAGATCACATACCTCAATCCATAAAACCGATGCTCCAAAACAACTGCCGCCCCGTTTTCTTGCTGCGCGATGCGGCCGTTTATAGTCCCGTTGGTGAGGTATCCGGAATAGGCTACCATCAGCGTTAGCCATAAAACAACAGTAAAGCGGTCGGGCCTGAACTCACGAGCGGCGTTGGCTTCACCCGGGGTAAATAATATGATCGGTCCACCTTCAAAGTGATCAGACTGATTGGGTGTGTATTGCATCGCACGCCATACCTGACTCGTAAAATTCATAGGTGTGCCAATACCTCTGAGTGAACGTTCCTAACGAGGGCTAAATAACTATTAGTTAGTGCTACAGATTTCGGAACGGAATAGACTCACATTGTTGTGATCAATGAGCTGCTGGAAGAAAAATGTCGTGTTGTACGGAGGCAAGATAGTTCCATTTCGACTGGTCACTGGCCCTGTTTGCTCAACGGGAACGATGGGGATCGTTGGTTTCGGGAAGAAGTTGGCATGTGGGCGACCATCGGAAAGCGCGTTGACCAGAGTGAGGGCAGTTGCGACAAGGCAGAGCTTGAGAAGCATCCTAACTCTGAGGGGCTTTGCAACCCATCGACGGGCTTTTATACTTGGACTCCTTCTGACGGATCAGGGACAGCACGGCAGCTGAGAAGACATGGTGCAGCACATGCCGCCGCACCGATAACTGCGAGACGGGGCTGAAGAGCTTGCGCCAAAAGATTCAGATCAGATCTTTGCTCGATGAATATAGATTTGGAACGGCGCACCTGGCAGTGGAATCGGGATGGATAGTAGAAATCACCCGACTCGGAGAGGTAGTAGTCAGAGGTCCAAAATGGACGTACTGAATTATTTGGACCATAGATAGTAACAGATAGTAGTGCTAAAAGCATCTACCTCGGGGGTGGACTCCACATGGCATGCAATGTTGTCCATCACATGGGCGCTCAGCGA
Organism: Mycena vulgaris; assembly: GCA_029204335.1. NCBI lineage: Eukaryota > Fungi > Basidiomycota > Agaricomycetes > Agaricales > Mycenaceae > Mycena > Mycena vulgaris. The sequence goes on from JARGYA010000496.1 coordinate 23,047, forward strand.
CCGATTCGGATAAGTACCACGGGTGCGCTCGCCGCTAAAGGCTTTCTTTTCTCATGGGAGACGCGTTGTTTGTGCGGATTGTCCTGCACCCTGTTGTTGACCATTGTCATTTGTAGGTGCTTGTAGGTCCTTTGTTTCGGGATCGACCACGTGACCGTTGGTTCGTCTTCAACGCGACTCTTGTTTTCGTTCTCCAGACTCCCCGGTTCTCTCCTCCGGCTCTAACGCCCCATCCAAGGCCTTACGCTTTTTACGCGCTACGCACCCAACGCTCTCTCAAGACTCAACCAACGAACATCACAATATGATCCCTCTCCTTCCCGCTCTCGCTCTTGCTTTCCTGTCCTTCTTCTCCTCGGTTTTCGTCGTTCTACGGATAGTAATTCCCATTCTACCTCCCCACCCGTGAGTCAACTCCCGTTATATATCTTCCCCTTGCTCACCTATTTGTCTTGTATTTAGGCTTAGTCGTCGTGTTGCTCCCGTACGCTACCCGCCGATTGGCTCCATAAATACCACTGACTTGCAATAGGCTGAATTCGGTCTTCCCAACTTTAAGTCCCTCTCCCCAGCAGACAAGAGGTGTGCTCGTTTATTTCATCCTGGAAGTCCACTGACGAATGGTATCTTCAGTCACATCTGGTTGGCCGGCTTGGATATCCTGGCCCTCGCAATATTCATTTGGCAGACTGTCAATGAATACACCGGAGGCCCCTCCGACTCTGCTACCGCCCTGGACCCGGCGTCGTCCCTCAGATTATGGATCACACTGACGCTGAGACAAACATGTCTCCTCATGGTTGCGGGTGCGTAGTCTTTCTTCTTCTTCTTCTTGCAATCTGTTCTAACTCTAGCCTGTGTTTTCTAGGTCTCACCCTCCTGCATGTGCGGATGGGTCGATCGGTATCCTTCGGCACAAAGCACTGGATGCTCTGGACACCCACATTCTTGCTCGTTACGACCTCCACAGGCATCGCCGTCGTTCTTTCCGGCGCCCGAGTACCAAGCCTGTTCATAGGGCTTATATCTTACGCAGGCACTATGGCGGTGCTGACCTCGATTGCCTTCTGCTGCCTCATTGGCACCCTGCTTGCCATCAAGCGCAACCTGGCTGTCATTCAGGACGAGTCGGAGCCTTGGCCTCCTGTTAGGCAGATGGAGCAGCAGCCGAGACCTTCGTTCGCCACGGAAGAAATCGACGCCATTCGTGACGGTGCATCGTGGATTACATCCAATGCGTCCAACGCTAGCTCCCGCCACAATTCGGTTTCGGCATGGTCCTTCTCAACGCATGCGCCGTCGAATCACGGTGGCCGGGCTCAGGGGTCGCACCCTTCCGTCCCAGCCAAGTCTTCATTCTGGTTCGGCGCTTCCACACCCGCGGACGCTCCTCCGGTTCCACCTCTTCCTACTCTTTACGGCCCCCTATCGCCTACCGCCCAAAGTCTCAGCGACCCCGACCCGTTCCGTCGCGATGTGCCTCCGGATAGTCCTCGCCGGCGGTTTGATTCCCAGACTTCATGGTTAACCTCCACCAATGGATCGCAAAAGACTGTCTCGGCGTGGTCGTACCCCACCACCGCCCACCATGGGGAGGACCATGAAAGCTCGCATAATGGCAGCTCAAACAATTTGAATGCCGAGCTCTTGCCGTCCAACACCGCGGTGACCCGACCTAGCACCCCGGCTATGGCCAATGCTAAAGTCTTGGGAGGGTATGGGTTCGCCCCATCAAACAATGACGCCGAGAAGAGTCTCGCAGCTCTTGCTGCCGCACCGGGTGCTACCATCGACGTTTCCGTTTACCGCGCTATAGGTTGGTTGATTACAATTTGGGTTCCTCTTGTGCGTCATTTTCGTTATATTCTTCATGCTGCGCGCTGACTTTATTTGTGTTAGGTACTTGCATTTCCTTACCTCCTGCTTGCACCACAGAACTCCCATACGCCGGTGGCAGCGCCTATTCTGCTCATCTTGTCGGTCACGCTTTCTTCCCCGCTTTTGGCTCTCAACCTACTCTTCCGGTCCCCGCTTCCCATACCGAACGGCCTCTTCGACATTCGAGGCGATCTTCCGGCTAACGTCCTTCGTGGTCCTTCTCCCGCGGGAAGCGTGCCTACTTACAAATGGTCTCATGAATACAAGCGCAGCACGAGCGCTAGTGTTACCGTCGTCGAGGGGCGTCGCAGCGGGGATGTCTGGATGACGAACGGCGACGCTGTCGATGGCAAGGGGAAAATGAGCCGAGCGCTTGGTATGATCTCGCCCATGCCCAAGCTTTCCGTTCTCCCTCCGGATGAGGATGACGACAACGGCCAGAGGACCCCGCCACTTCCTATCCAGAACGAGGACTCGTCATTGCCTGTTTCGATCCATAACTCGACTCAGTCCGAGATGAGCGCCCAGTTCGGAAGACTTAGACAGGACTCCAAGGCTAGCTCGCACATCTCTGGTGCCGATGAAAGCCTGGCCTACGCTAGCAGGATCATGATTGCACAGCGTCATTACTCTGCCCTCGCTCAAACCGTGGTAGTTCCCGGTGGCTCGCCTGAAAAGCACAACCGGACTTCCATCGGTGGCCATCTGGTTGCCGCGAGTGGCGTCGGTCCAAGCAGGCCTCTCCGGCATTCTGCTCATCTCCGCACTCGCTCGGGATCGTCCATTCAGCACAGTCCCACTACCGATTCCTTTAACATCAGCCCGCCCCCTTCTTTCCCTCTCCCTCCTACGCCCCCTAATGTCAGAGCTGCCCGATTGGCCCACCTCAAGCACAAGAAATCTTTCTCGTCCGGCTTCTCCTTCGGCCCCGTGGATGACATGAACGAGATCGATGCCTTGACCGCTGGCGTGCTTCCTCTTCTCGTTCCCGGGCTGAAGGTCGGCGACAACATGAAGATTAAGGGCGGAGACTGGACCCCACCGAGCAGCTTCAGCCGTGCGAAGGGTAGACGGACCGCGAGGCGCCTTAATGAATTTGGGGAGGACTTTTCTTCTCCTGAGGTGCACTCGACCCCTGCGAGGACCCGGGCCCGTCAGGTTCAGGCTAAGTCGAAGAAGACGTCCATGCACAAGAGACATCACTTCAGCTTGCCAAGGTACGAAAATTTTCGAGATCGTACTCTCTTATACTTATATCTATTCCATAGTCTCAGCATGGGCAAGGACGGCGTCCATTCGCTCGCAAACTGGAAGGACGAGATAAGCCGTGCATTGGAGCTCGGGCAATACACTGCCTTCCCCAGCAACGTGGATATTGGCCGGCGCGCGACAGTTTTCGGTGGTGAATCTATCCCCACTACACTCTCCCAGCTGCATGCGGTCAGGGAGGAGGAGGAGCAACCCACACGACTCACTCGCGGCCTCTCAGCTCGTCGCCTCGGCCTGCAGTCCGACGTTCCACATGACGCTCGTGCGTCCATGGACTCGTTCAACGGCAATGCGATGCCCGCATCCGCAGCTTCCACGGCTACCCTGTTCGAATTCGAGGCCGGTCTCGACTCAGGCCCCCAGGCGGAGAGCACGCCGCACAACACCGTCTCCAACAAGCCCACCTCGAAGCAACGTCCGCCCCCGCTGCCGCTCCCCGTCCCGGAGCACGTCATGCAGAACGCGCGCGTCAAGTCCTCCCGCCGCTCCAGCATCGTTTACATCTCGTCCGGCGACCACGTCTCGCCCACGACCCCCGCCGACACTGAGAACGCGCCGACGACACCCTCCGCCATGGCGTCCCTGGCGCAATGGTCGTCGCGCGTCATCGCAAAGCCGGGGAAGCTCCAACGGAAGATCTCCGATGCCGTGTACGGCACCACCACGAAACCGGGCTCCCCTGGGCTGCGTCCGCTCGCGCTGCTGCAGGACCGCAACACCAACATGGGCGGAGAAACCCCGCCGCTGTCCCTCCGGAAGAAGCACAACAAGCTGCGCGTCAACGATGAGAACGCTGAGCCGGGCGTATCCCAAACCAAGCGCCTCAAACCACTCCAGCTCGCGCGGAGCGAGAGCAAGGCGCGCGGGGTGCGCCGCGACGAGGTTGTGCCTGATGTGGTCGTCCGGCCGCCGAGCGCCGTCGCGTAATCATATCCTCTCTATCTTCCACTGACTTTTTTCTCCTTGCTTTCGTTGTTGCTCGCTTGATGCTTTTTGATGCTTTCGCCTTGCTACATGATCTCCGCTTGATGCTTTTTATTACTTTGTTTTGCTCTCTCGCTCTCGTTTTACTCCATCGCTCCCCTCTTGTTCTCGTCACTGCTATCCACGTCTTGCACTCTATTGCTCTCCTACATATATGCTCTGAAACCTATGCCCCTTTTTTATACTCGCTATCATTGCTAAGCCAAGATATATACAATGCACGTATACATACTGCCGTTCCAAATGAAAACCTGGAGTTTAAACATTGGTGAGGATGATGTAAACGGAGCTGCAGTTGGCGAGCAAATAGTGGGGGTGGTTGGCGATTGGATTGAAGACCACGTCTACTCTGTTCGCAGCTGTAGAATTGGGGCACAGAGCAAAGAGGTCATTGCGACCGTTCAGACCGAGCGCTTGGGCGCCTGCCGATCCGAGAACGGGGTTGGGCATGATGCAGTACGACGGTGGCGAAGTCGGAGGGAATTGAGTCGTAACAAAGGTTGGTGAATCACCGGACACGACGGCAAGCGAAGTCGTCCTGAACTGGGGTTGTGAGGTAGCCATTGGCAAAAGCCCGCCATTCGTCAGGACCTCGGAAGTGAAGACTCCGTTTGCAGTCTATGAGAGATCATATGTTATCCCATTACTCTTGGGAAACCCAATGCAACTCACCGTAAGTATAGACCAGCTTTCGTGAGGAACAGTGTTCACCATGTTGACATGGAGCGGCACAGACACGGGACCAGTTGTCGGGGGAGTAAAATACACAGCTTGCAGATTGAAGTCGGTCGCGCGCGTCGTGGATTGACAAATATCGCGGGTATTATCTTCGTACACGGACAGTTTGTTCGATCCGCCGCAGAACTCTGCGGTGTTCGCTGCACACGCTGTATGGCAGTCGCTATCGCTGAGCGAGGAAGTGGGGAGTGAGCTTCCGCACCCTGTTTGGAATAACGATTAATCCGGTGCTGAGTCGGATATGAAGAGGAACTTACAGCACTCCAGGCCGAATTCTAATCCGGCCACCCCAAACCCACTCGCTTTGCACGCAGCAGTGCAGGTCTCGACTGTTGCGCCTCCTGAGATTATTTCTTGGTGTGGTAGAGCTCTAGAAGTGACTCTATCGCTGAAAGGGTACTACTGTGAATAGACCAGGCTGTATTGAATGGAGGAGGACGTACGAGAAACAGCCATTATATTTCCAGGTTCCGACGATTGGTGAATTGGCGGGGAGAATGCCATTCCAATAGATGTCCACAAAATTGCCCGAACCACACAGCTCAGTGGAGTCTCCGCTACAGGCCATGTTGCAGTTTTCTTGGCTCGTAAGTGTGCCAGAGTCTTGCAGAGCATAGTCGCAATCTAAAGAGCCGGGACTCAGAAGTGTTGACACAACATCGAGAACAGAAACGAACAGCATTCTGACCCGAATTCAACTCCGGCGAAGTTGAATCCGCCAGAAGTGCAGAAAACGAGACACGATTCTATTGTCATCGTGGCAGCGCTGAAAGATGCTCCCGCGAGTGTCCGCGACGTGCTACTGTCTCTGTAGCAAACGTGAGGTGTTTTCGTAAAGATTTGAACGGAAGATACGAACGTATAACATCCTTGCAAGGTCGATGCTCTGGACGCTACGACACGGTTCGTTTGTAAAGCCCCAACCTCCATGCAAAGTTAGCCTGGTATCGCCTGCCGCTGAATGTCGACTTACATATGGAGCCACAAAGATGAGGGCCGTGCAAAAAGCAGAGAACATGTTTCGAGTACTTATGCTTCCGTCGGAGGCATCCTTTATAGTCTTTCAGTTAGACGGCGCAATTATCCCGCTTCGAGAACAAGGGTCCACGTCGTCCTGAATGCCGTGATATGCTTCCCCTGGTGCCTCGAATATTTCGTCAGCGTCGCTAGTACATGGGAGTTACGCTTCGGTGCTGTTCGGAGAGCTGCTCGGAAATTAAGGCTTCAGGATGGAAATTGGACGTCGAGAATGATAATTTCCACTCCTCATGGCCTCCTATGGCCCCCGAGGAAATGGCTTGCAAAGGACCGAGGATTCGAAGCGATGTCGCCGCGCCAATGTTATAATAGTTTGGATCACTGGCATGAACAGACCAGGCACACCAGAATGTACGGTGAATGGTGCCATGCTTAGTCAGGGCCCTTGATCCTGGCATGTATGCCACCTGCCACCCGACTAGTATTATTTGCTTGGCAAGGAAATAATACTACTAGTCGGGTGGCAGTCCCTCGAACTAGCTTGGACTTGGTGGGTCGCCGACGGCGTAATCTTTAACCAGACTCGACCCTGAGGCTATCGGCAGAAGTGAAAAGGCTTAAAGTTAGCTTGATGAAGGATGGTGATAGACACGAAGGCAAGAGTCAAGACGGCCATTCCGGCAAATTCGGGCCGGGCCGATCGACCAACTCCGAACCTCTCCAATCAATCTCCAATCCTTTTCTTCTTGTTTTGCTGCCGTCTTTTTTGCTTAAATAGCATCCACCTTCCCTCCTTCCTCAACGTTGCGAACATCGTAAACCCGTCGTAATTATTGATCGTGAACATCCTTCCATGATGCAACGCCTTGAACTGTTGAACACACTGGCGGCAATATGCATAGCAACCCGTCCAAACTCAAGTAAGATCTCCTACTAGTACTGCTTGATGGCCTGACTTCACAAGTGATTGCAGATATCAAGTTAGAAACTGTGCGGTAAGCTACAATAACCCAGTGGCTATTGACATCTACCGGATAGGAGTCTGAAGTTTGAACATCTCAGTACTAACTCGTCGATATCTTCATCTAGAACAGTTCTAAACCTGAATCCGATAATCCAGAAGGGGTGAGGTTCAAAACAGGTTCCCGCTGTAAGATGTGAAGCTCCAACGGCCTGTGTACTGGTTCCCGCTTATTACTTTTCCAAGTGCACGATATTGCGATGTCCGATGCCGTGAGCCTTTCTCGCCATCCGCACGTCTCAGCTCTACTGACAAAGTTACAGAGAAAAAGGACTGGTTGAAGCATAAAGAACGGTGTGACAGCCACTTCAGTACGAGGAGGTAAACCACGCAGAATGGGCAGGAGCGACAGCTACGATGTCCGTACAAGCTTTTTACTCAGTGCTAGTACGTCGTGGATGTTGCAAGTATCTATCTATTCAAGGCTGACATTCATGTTACAGACCGAATGGGTTTCCAAATATCGCCCGCTGTAGTGCTTTTCTCTGCTGTATGCTCAAGGCCTCTGGGACCGTCCACCATCCCAGCATCCTGTTTTTACGGGTCCACAAGGATTTTACGTGAAGATGTCCGCTGTGCCAGGTATTTCGCCGAAAACCAAGACCCGGGCGGCATTTCGCATACACAGCGCCGAGGTCGTCCCCATCTCTGAACTACGCGTGGCGGCGAGAAACACTGCTCACCGCATGTATGACCCAGATATGCAGACGGTCATGGATGACTTCGATACGCAAGTCGCGAACAGGCTCGCATCCGGCGAAGCTCGGGACCCCCATTATTGCATGTCGCCGGATGGTTGTTCACAGCATCTCCTTCCACAACGGCGTCAGCGGCATGCAGTACCACAAGAACTGGTACTTCGAATGCGACTCTAGAATGGACTATTCACTGCAATGGCGCCCTCCCGCTGGTGACTGGCTGGGATTTTTGAAGGAGACTGTTGCCGCTGGGAAAGGATGGGATCCTGCAGACATAAATTTCTTATTGTAAAAGAATAAAAGATCGGTAACCGGTACCGCGTTTCCCGACCGGCGTTCGCTAATCCACGTCTAGTCCGAGCTCTTTTTCTTGGTATATCATATTTGGATCTCATCCATTTATCAACCCGTTGTCTTTTTGTCCCCAGCCATCCTTCTGTCACAGTAAGGCGTAGGGATTAACTCTGCTTCTCCAGCAGCGGCTCGATTCGCGCTGCTGCAGGACCGCAACACCAACATGGGCGGAGGAACCCCGCCGCTGTCCCTCCGGAAGAAGCACAACAAGCTGCGCGTCAACGACGAGAACGCTGAACCGGGCGTATCCCAAACCAAACGCCTCAAATCATTCCAGCTTGCGCGGAGCGAGAGCAAGGCGCGCGGGGTGCGCCGCGACGAGGTTGTGCCTGATGTGGTCGTCCGGCCGCCGAGCGCCGTCGCGTAATCATACCCCTTCTATCTGCCACTGACTTTTTTTCTCTTTGCTTTCGTTGTTGCTCGCTTGATGCTTTTTGTTGCTTTCACCTTGCTACATGATCTCCGCTTGATGCTTTTTTGTTAATTTGTTTTGCTCTCTCGCTCTCGTTTTGCTCCATCGCTCCCGTCTTGCTCTCACATCTTGCACTCTATTGCTCTCCTATATGCTCTAAAACCTATGCCCCTTTTTTATTTTATATTCTCAAGCCTACATATCATTGCTAAGCCAAGATATCCAATGCATCTATACATACTGCCGTTCCAAATGGAAACCTGGAGTTTAAACATCAGTGAGGGTGATGTAAACGGAGTTGCAGTTGGCGAGCAAATAGTGAGGGTGGTTGGCTTTTGGATCGAAGACCACGTCTACTCTGCCCGCAGCTGTCGAGTTGGGGCACAGAGCAAAGAGGTCATTGCGACCGTTCAGACCGAGCGTTTGGGCGCCTGCCGATCCGAGAACGGGGTTGGGCATAATGCAGTACGACGGGGGTGAAGTCGGAGGGAATTGAGTCGTAACAAAGGTTGGCGAATCACCGGGCACGACGGCAAGCGAGGTCGTCCTGAACTGGGGTTGCGAGGTAGACATTGGCAAAAGTCCGCCATTCGTCAGGACCTCAGAAGTGAAAAGTCCGTTTGCAGTCTATGAGAGATCATGTGTTATCTCATTACTCTTGGAAAACCTAATGCAACTCACCGTAAGTATAGACCAGCTCACGAGCGTAACAGTGTTCACGATGTTGACATGGAGCGGCACAGACACGGGACCAGTTGTCGGCGGAGTAAAATACACAGCTTCTAGATTGAAGTTGGTCACGCCCGTCGTAGATAGACAAATATCGCGGTTCATATGTAAAGCCCCAACCTCCATGCAAAGTTAGCCTAGTATCGCCTGCCGCTGAATGTCGACTTACATATGGAGCCACAAAGATGAGGGCCGTGAAAAACGCTGAGAACATGTTTCGAGTGCTTATGGGTGCTTCCGTCGACGGCATCCTTTATAGTTTTTCAGTTAAACGGCGAAACTACCCCGTTCTGAGAACAAGGGTCCACGTCGTCCTGAATGCCGTGATATGCTTCCCCTGGTGCCTCGGATATTTCGTCAGCGTCGCTAGTAAATGGGAGTTACGCTTCGGTGCTGTTCGGAGAGCTACTCGGAGATTAAGGTCAGGATGGGAAATTGGACGTCGAGAATGATAATTTCTACTCCCTATGGCCTTTTATGTCCCTCCGAGGAAATGGCTTGCACAAGACCGGGGATTTGAAGAGATGTCGCCGCATCAATGCTATAATAGTCTGGAACAGACCGGGCACAACACTCGGAGTGTATGGTGGATGGTGCCATGCTTAGCCAGGGCCCTACGAACTTGATCCTGGCATGTATGCCACCTGCCAAACCAGACTCGACCCTGAGGTTCTTGATGCTATCGGCAGAAGTGAAAACGCTTAAAGTTAGACACGATGAAGGCAAGAGTCAAGGCAAACCAAAGGCAAACGGCCATTCCGGCAAATTCCGGCCGGGCCGATCGACTAACTGCGATTGGCATTTACGGTTGTAGGTCCGATCAGATTTGGCCGGTTGTGTATATGGTTTTTTCCTCCAAGTATGTACGCATTGTGAACCGCTAGCCCGTTTTTTGGCCCGTTCCGTTAGTGAAACGTCTCGGACATCCGAGCGACACCCTAGGCCTTCAGTCCGCAGGGGTGATCCGACTTCCAACGAGCCAACTTCCGTCCGCATTATGTTTCAAAAAGGTCGCGTAACCACTGTTGGCTGTTGGGTGTGTCATGTGGAGTAGACTAAATTAATTCTATGCAGATTTCCACCCACTTCAGAGCAGTGTTGAACCTGGGCCAATATTATTCTTCGCCGCTGGAAACCCATTTAACTCTCAGGCTCTAGAGATTGTGAACGAAACACTCTGATGTGAGGAAATCGAAGCAAAGAGCGGTGTAAGGAAGCATTTTTACTTGTAGGATTTTTCATTTTTCTTCGCTTGGACAGGCTGGACGGATTTGACATCAGGTCCGACCGGCGCCTTCCGTCACCCGTTTGGATCCGACTAGGGGGTAAATTTTGGTCCCAAGTGCCCGCTATCTATATTGATAGTGGGTTCTATACCTTCAAAATCCGCGATCGGAGGCTGATTCTCTGCCTATAAAAGGAACAAAAATTCCTATATAAGGAGCGAAAAATGGCGACAGCTTACCAATTCGATCGCCGTCGCCTGTTCTTTCAACCCCCGCACCTCGCTTCCCTATTCCCTCCCGCCTTTCCTCTTGTTCTTCTTCCCCCCATGTCGCTTTTCATTGAAGGGGTGTCCATCTCTTCTTGAATACAGCCGGTCCTTCCACTCCGAAGGCGTCTGAACCAGCCGCTTCCCAACACGATATAGTCTCATTATTTCTAGGACAATTTGTTTTCGCTTCTGGGTTGTTCATGAATCAATGCTACCTATCCAATTTTTGTGATCCCCCTGCATCACACCACCCCGTGCCGCGAGGAGCGACCAAAGGTCGGCGACGAGCGGCACAGGGCATTCAAAGTCGGTGATAGGTGGCGTCGACATTTCTGACGATAATCCAGAAGGGGTGAGGTTCGAAATATGTTCCCGGTGTAAGATGTGAAGCTCCACCGGCCTGTGTACTGGTTCCCGCTTCTTATTTACTTTTTCCAAGTGCACGATACTGCGATGTCCGATGCCGTGAGCCTTTCTCGCCATCCGCGCGTCTCAGCTCTGCTGAAAAAGTTACAGAGAAAAAGGACTGGTCGAAGCATAAAGAACGGTGTGACAGCCACTTCAGTACGAGGAGGTAAACCACGCAGAATGGGCAGGAGCGACAGCTACGATGTCCGTACAAGCTTTTTACTCAGTGCCAGTACGTCGTGGATGTTGCAAGTATCTATTCAAGGCTGACATTCATGTTACAGACCGAATGGGTTTCCAAATATCGCCCGCTGTTGTGATTTTCTCTGCTGTATGCTCAAGGCCTCCGGGACCGTCCATCATCCCAGCATCCTGTTTTTACGGGTTCACAAGTATTTTACATGAAGATGTCCGCTGTGCCAGGTATTTCGCCTAAGACCAAGACCCGGGCGGCATTTCGCATACATAGCGCCGAGGTCGTCCCCATCTCCGAACTACGCGTGGCGGCGAGAAACACTGCTCACCGCATGTACGACCAAGATATGCAGACGGCCATGGGCGACTTCGATACACAAGTCACGAACAGGCTTGCATCCGGCGAAGCTCGGGACCCCCATTATCGCATGTCGATGGTTGTTCAAAGCATTTCCTTCCACATCAGCGTCAGCGGGATGCAGTACCACAAGAATTGGTACTTCGAATCTCCAAGTGTAGGATACTTTTCCAATTTTAAGCCATCCGACTCGACGTTCATTGCGAGGGCGCACATAATGGCGCCGGCTTGCTTTGAATCCCAGAGGTCTCGGAAGAGCAACCGGATATTTCCATCTCTCTTCGGTCGGCATCAACTCATAAATTTCATCCATAACTTTGTATGCTCGTTCTAAACTCGTTCCAGTCGAACCATAATTCGTGGTTTGGCCGACAGAGCAATGGCGAAGGCACGGGACAGTTATTGAGATGTCCAACATTGTTCTCTTTCCACGATCGTACGCACCATTACCGACGAGAAGACGGCTGGGACGATATTCCCTCAACGAAGACGTTGAAGGGAGTGTTCCATGGATTTGCGGCCGCATGGAGAACGCCTGGCCGAAGGGACGGCGGCATAACCCTGGTGGTCTTTCCGTAATGCTAAAATGTGGTATGTTCTTGTACATGTGGGAAAGCCAGCCGTCGTGCTCCGGATCTTTCTCCGCGACCAGCCTCCGGGCAGGCATTCAATATCCAATACCGACACAGAGGCCGTGTTCCAGATACACCGAATCTTCCCCGGAGAGCGATATTTGAAGATCTTCTTCTTTCTCACCCCCGAGGTCCACCCGCTTCTTCGGTGATCTCAAAGAAGAACGCGAGGTGTAAGTCCTTCGTCCACTGGTGCGGTTTGATTCTGAGGTGGATGAGGACGATGACAGTTGATGTGTTCCTCCGTGTCTCATGAAGGTTTATGTATTATGAGTGTCGCAGCTTGAGAGCGCGCAACGATACAGGGAGTACGTAGCAAAGAGAATTTTGTTGAGTCGTTGCATGTACATTGAACCGGTCGTGTTGAATTGCATGCCATTGCTTCCCAATTGTGTTGTGACGACGTGCGAAGGAGCAGCTCAGAGCATATCCACCTCCCCTTCCGCAAAGAAATCATGACCGAGCGCCTACATAGCTAATAGAGTGCTGTGCGTTTTCGTTGGGTCTCCATGAATTGGATCAAACTTTGCCCTTTCAGCCCGTACACTGGATCGTCCAGTCAGATGCGCCGCATCCATAACACAACGCAGCACTGAGGGTGCCAGTACCATTGCACAGATAGCCGGACAGCAGACTCGTCGGAAGGAAGTTCAACCAAAAGTTCAACATTATTATGTCAATTGATCGCGGCTATATCCGGGTCCGGCTCGGATTGAACCGTGGGAAACCACGAAAGACTGCAAATTCCGCGAGCGATTTTAGATTAAACTGGAAGTCTTGCGCAGAGTCGCGTGGAAGGTGTATGCCTGGTCACTGAATGCTCGGATCCAATTTCTGTTTTTTTTTTTGAAGATTGTACGTTGACTGCGTGGATTCCCGGTGAGGGTTGATGTGTACTAATTGAGCAGCGGCGCAGCAGCCGAATCCAAGCCTCGCGAGTCCAGTGTCTTGGGCAGCGGGCACGCGAATATTCGAGTGAAACTCGGGCGCCGCGGCCCAGCTCGAACTCGTTCACTCGCCGCGCCGTCACGTTACCGATTCAGACGCAACACACCTCCTACGCCCCTTGTCCTGGCCTACCATCCACTGTCCAGCCAATTCGGATGGATCGATGGATCGACGTCGCAGCCCCATTAGTTCACGCACGCAAATCACCACTGTATTGGGTTAACCCCGGCAGACTCTGATGCAACTGAACCAGTTCGCATTCGCCATTCGTAGATCTGGATCTTACCCCAGTCCGGAGCCACAGTCGAACCCGAATCGACAAGTTCCATTGATGGCGGGAAGAGCCGGGCGCATTACTCATGTATGTATGTGGGCTTCAATTCACGGAGCGGGTACGGGCACGGGCATGGGCGGTGTCCTCCCACGGATGGATGTTATACCTATTCTAATCCGGCGCCACCAGTGGGCCCTGGGGAACCCGCGAAATGAAGTGAGCAGGCGGACGTGAATGTCAGAAAGAACTGAATGGAACCTTGAATTGAATGGACCATTGAACTGAATGGACCATTGAACTGAATGGAACATTGACGCCGTCGAAGGCGAAGCACCTCGAATGTTTGTGCTTAAATTTATATTTGGCGCGAAATGAAGTGAGCAGGCCATGAAAGGCCGTGAACGACAAAAGAACTGAATGGAACAGGAACATTGACGCCGTCAAAGGAATGCGAAGAACCCCGAAGGTTTGTATTGGCGGGAACATAAGAGAACATAATACATTCGACGACCTCCCAAATGAATCTGATTCGAATTCTGGCGAGGAAACTTTGGCTTTCGGAATGATCTGATCAGTGCGTATTGCGCGTCGTTCGGGCTTGCAGGATCTCGTGTGGGGATGCAATGAGCAATGGTTTTGCGGATGGGAAGCCAGGGCCAGGGGGGGGGGGAAGAGTGGCAAAGATGCGGGACAGATTTGTGTATCCGCTTCAGCGCCCTGTCGGCCATTTGTACCGCATCCTGGACCATGGCGCCCCCGCCGAACTAGTAAGTTTGGTTATGCGGTTTGCACACGAGAAACGCGGCGGTGTGCTCCGATGTGTATTAAGGCCCTTACTGGACAAAACTGAGTGGATTTCCCAGGTAGGGCAGAGCTCGTCGAGATCCTTGGTGATCTTCCCAGATCTCCATATTTCTTCGAGATCTCTGTGGATCTCACAATCTGCGTCAATTCTTTGGTTTGTTCGAAATCTCGGGATATCTTTCGAGATCTCTGTCTAGTCGAGATCTCGAGGTATCCTGATTGTTTATTTTGCCGTGTCTTGCTCATGCTCCCGTCTTTTTTTGTACTTTCAACAGGGGTGCCGGCAATGTGGCCGGCCTGCCGCGGGGCCGAGAGCCGGATGCGATGTGATGGCCGTGGGCCTGCCGCGGTCGAAGTATATCGCTGGCTCAGTTCACAGCGGCCGCCTCCAATCAAATTCGATACTTCACAGGTTATCATTAGTCCACTAATTGGACGCAAGAGAATCACCTATAATTTTCGGCCTACAGACCTCTGACAGAGCTCTTTCACGTTTAGGTACGGCAACACATGGCACGTTCGGCCGGCTGCGGCACTCTTGGCCGTGGTCGAGATCTCGTGAAACACCGGAGCTTATTCTGAGTGCGCAAAAATGTGCCCAAGATCTCTGAATATCTCGCCGACATCTTGCTTCAAGAAAAGAGTTTTCGGATTTCGTTTCGAGATCTCGAGGAATCCCGACCGATTTGTCGAGATCTCGAGCTTTCTTGAGAAATCTATATAGATCTTCAGGGATCTCCAGCTATCGTGGGCGTGCGAAGCGAAAAAGAGGGGTTTTGTCCAGTAAGGTCCCCCAAAGATATGCATGTGTCGCTGGACAGGAAGTATTTTTCATTCTGGTACGAATCTAGGATGGGGCGGAATCGCGGGCGTAGCATACACCCAGGCACAGGTCTGAATGCGCTATCGATGGTCGCGCCAGAAATCTTGCGTACATGCTGCCAGCCAACTGCCAGCAGAGCGTCTTGGGAGATTGTGATCTTGCAACCTTGTTCCTATCCACTCAAAGGCATTTTAGCTGTCCCAGAATGTTGGCTCGTCAGATTTGCGTCAGATAACGACCGGCCCAGAGAGGCGAGGACGGAAGGAAGCGGAAGGAGTGCCGGCAGCCGTGGTGTGTCAGCACTGAGCAATGCCTCGATTAACACTTCCCAGCGGGCACACCTGGGCGTATGTAGACGCCAACCCACAAGCAGCGACAGCGCTGCTCTGCCTGCACGGGTTTCCCGACCTGGGCTACGGCTATCGACACCAGCTCGGTCCCTGGGCGCGGGCGGGGTTCCGGGTGGTCGTACCGGACATGCTGGGCTACGGCGCCTCGGACGCGCCCGTCGACCCCGCCCAGTACACCACCAAGCGCCTCGCAGGGGACCTGGTGGCGCTGCTCACCGCGCTCGGCATCGCGCGGGCTGTCGTCGTGGGCCATGACTGGGGCGCCTTCGTCGCCGGCCGAGTGGCGTTGTGGCACCCCGACCGGGTGCTTGCGCTCGTCGTGTGCGTTTCTCTCTCCTTTTATTTCATTTCATTAGATGCTAAGAGAAAACAGACTAAGCGTTCCCTACACCCCGCCCGCGCCCGCGCCCGTCTCCCTGTTCGACGTCGCCCGCCGCGCGCCGAACCTCGCGTACCAGCTCTTCCTCGCTTCCCCCGAGGCGACCCCCGCAATCGAGGCACAGCTCCCGCACTTCCTCGACCTCCTGTACGCCCCGCCCGCGTCCCCCGCGCACATCACCCAGAGCGACTCCCTGCGCACCGCCCTCCTTTCCCCGGCCCCCACCTCGGGCCCGACCCTCCTCGCGGGCCCCGCGCGCGAGGCGTACCTCGCCGCCTACCGCGCTCGCGGCATGGACGGCCCGACGAACTACTACCGCACCACGCGCCTGCGCTACCTCGAGGAGTCCACTGCGAATAACGCGCCCCTCGCCCTCCACCCGGACCTCCCTGTGCTCAGCATGCACGGCACCGCCGACGCTACCTGCGCCCCCGCTGCGCTCAAGACGCAGCGCCGCTTTGTCCCGCGCCTCACCGAACGCGCGCTCGAGGGCGCGGGCCACTGGCTCCTCCTCGAGGGCGCGGCGGGCGGCGACGCGCTCTTGGGTGCGTGGCGCGCGTGGCTGGAGGGCGGGCAGACTGACGCGTGGAAGCATACTGGGGGTGACGGCGGGCCCGTGGGGCGCGCCATCCTCGAGTGGCTGGCGGGGCTTGGTATCACGGGAGGCGGGGAGGCGGCGGTCAAAGGGAAGCTATAGCGCCCTTTCGAGTCGGCCCCGTTTTGGGGGGTTGTTCTTATGCTTTGATTTATCATTTCGCGCGCGGGGGTGTGTACGATATCGGATATGTTGAGTGCCGAATACTGATGTACGCTGGATGCCGAATGCTGAATACGACTGAATACGGAGAGGACTGGGTCTGGCTTCAGACTGGACGGTGAAATCCTCGGACGAAAGCTTTGACCACGCCGTGGATGAATCGGACGTTAGGCCTGCTAATAAAATCCCGGAAAGGATGCTCTGCCCGCCTCTCTCGCATCCGGTATGAACTTGAACATTCTTAGCGTAGCCATCCCCCGTGGCTCGACACTGCGCGTGCGCTTCCGCCCGCGCTAGGCTCAAGTTGGATCTTGGATTCAAATTCTTGCGAGAATGTATTGGCCATGGATGTCCTGCGAATGGGTCTTTATTACTCGTGTGCCACCCGCACTTGTCGATTCGTAAATGACCACAAGACCCTGATCTGATGGATGCGGCATGCCTTGCCGACGGGGTGAAGCGCCAGAGGCGTCTAGGTCTAGGAATGCACTCGAAACCGACATCGGGTACTTTCCACTCCACTCCGCCCGGCTCCCATGGATAAAATCATGGCAGCCCAACACAACATACCCTGGACGACGCGCGGTGCATACCCGCCCCTCGAAAGCTGCCTTGCTGATTTGTCAGCATTCGGGAGATTGAAGACTGTCTCCGGGAATTATTCGAGGGCTGCCCATCCCTAAGCCCTTCGACGCGCCCGATCGATTCGAGTCCGTTCAGCTGTTTTCAGTTTAGGGGATGCATACGCGTTGCTCATCGGTGTGTGTTATCCCTGTTATTATTTAATATTTAATATCAAGTCTCCTGCGCGGGCCATGGTGTTCCCTCCCGCGCCTGCCACTCGCTCACCATACAGTAACAGTAATGACGGATCGAGAGCCTGAGTTGAAGCCCGCGTCTGGAAAGGCGAGGGAACGCACTCGACGGCCACCGACTCGGGATGCAATCGACGGTATTGTCTCGGTACGGCTTGCGCAGAGAGAGACGCGATCCCCTTGGACTGGACCCAGACTCGCGCGCAAATCTCCTGGCACGCGGCGTGTATCTCAACCCTAGCTTATACGCCGCAGCACTAGTAGCCCCCGGATGGGACCTTCGAGTTCGAGAGTGCATTTATTCTGCACGCCCGACTCTGAGTGAGCGGTGTATTCCGCCTGGGCGAGACGCGCGACGTGGCTTGAGGCTGCGGGTTCCGCAGACCGCCCTTCACGATGGTCCACACCACCCAGGTTCCATGTACTAAACATTTAACACGTTACACCCTTCTCCCCAAAATTCAGATAAAAATCGCAGGGGGCAGAGGCAAGGGAAGCAGCTACTTCTAAAATAGTGCCTTGTTATCGTTTTTTATGTGCGGCGGACTCGCAGGATGTTTCTTGGATTTCGTCAAGAACCTTATGTAATTTAATCGACGATTGCCAAAAGCGGAGATTGAATTTCGACCATTTACTATATACTTAACCCCTGTGCAGCGACGGACGCTCTTGGACCCCTACCACCACCACGCACAGTCTACGAACACTACCCACATGTTCGAATTTTACACCTCCTCCGCCGCCGCAGGAGTTATGTCGCTCTTTCCACTCCTGGTACTGCTCAAAATTGGCGCCAGCGGGAGTTTGACGATGCCCTATTGGGTGACATTCATCGTCTTGCAAACGCTTTTCCTACTGGGGGTCGACATCAGCAAACTCCAGCCGGCGGATACTGCATCCCGGATGTACAGATTGGCTATCATTACCTTCATTGCGTTCTCCGTCGCTGGTATGTGCCATCTTCTTCATATCTTCTGTCTGTAGTATTCATTGCGGATCACAGGAAGTGGCGTGATACAACCTATTCCATTTGAAGACTTTTCGACCGCAATCCGTGCCCTCTTCGGCTCCCTGATCGGTGGGACCGCCGTCGTCTTTTTTGCCTTCATCGCAATCGTCGCCGCGATTCTCGTGCGCAACGAGCCGGCGGACCTCGGCAGCTTGGGAGGGACGATTGATGGCTTCCTTGAGCGAGGGGATAGGATATTTCACACGGCGGTGAGCCTTTTCTTTTCGAGTCTGATGCATCCTTTTATAAGTCCATTTTGATATCATTATCACTCATAAGTTTATTTCAAAGAGGTTCATGCGTACTCATTGCTCGGGCTCAATCTCCAGAAGCCAACCACCGTAAGCCAGCCATGCCTGTACCTCTAGAGCCCACATTGACAGTGTTCCAGGAGCGAGGAACCTCGGACGAAGCTGTTGGTCTAGTAACAAGCGTACGTACTCTCGTCATTTTGGAGAGTTGGGCTGGCCTGATACGAGGAGGAGGAGGAGGAGTCGCAGTCGCGATAGAGGATTTTCAATTATCATCACATTTGTATCATTACGTGCATCCTACTCCATTTCATATCGTTTTGTAAAGGCTGATCCCGGGTAAGCGAGTCGGCCAATAGAACTCGAGCTCCAAAGTAAGTAAGAGGAATAAGAAAGAACGGGCGGACTGGACTTAGAAGGCTTCAGTGGGGTCAGTTGAGGTCATTTGAGATGTTGCAAGCCGTTTATATATTTTTAGGTTCAACCAAAGGCGGCATCAACGTTGCCTCTGAACTAGAACGCACATACTATTCCATGTCGAAGGGTTATAAGTACCCAAGGAGGAGGAGGAGGAGGATTTGTAAACCTGGAATCGTTGCGCAATGACGACGGCACGAGATTGTTGGATTTTCCGCCCCTCGTCCCCAGAATACAGCCCAGACCCAAAGTTCCATTCATCGTGGCCGCGAATCCATTGACCTAGCACGTGATGAGTGACGCGAGGCGAGCTATGAAGAGAAGGACGAAAATTACCGCCTCGACCGTCGATGTATTTTTCAACCTGGGCATCAATGATCTTGCCCCACGACGGAACGCCGTTGTGGTGGTGGAGGACGTCGTCCCGCACCGCAAGGAAGTTCTCGACAATCTCGTCGTGGCGGTCGGAAATCCACTGGATGCCGCCCGCCACGTCGGTATTGTTGTTGACCATGATCATGGTTACTGCGTTGTAGTCCGCGTCGTTGCTGATCACTTCCTTCTTGTAGGAGCACATGTCCTGTACAGATATCAGCACTTGTCCCCGAGAAATAAAGGAATTAAAGACGAATACGCACAGGAGCCAGGATGATCATGTCTGTAGTGTCCGAAACGATGGCCGGGTGCTCCATTACCTCGTGAGGTAAGTCGACGCCGAGGGAGATCTCCAGGAACGCGAAAGAGGGATCGGAGCCGGAGCCGATGTTGGCACAGCGTGCGGCCATGTACTCGTCCACGGTGCAGATATACGAGGTCGAGCGGCGCGCGGCTTGCTGCACGACGGAACCAAGATAAGTGCGCTACGCGTTGACGAAGCGCTCGTGGCAAGTCTTCAGGGCGTTGACGGAGGCGCGTTTCCAGAACCTGTTGACTCGGGGTTGAGACGTTAAACGTGAGTTATCGAAGCGCTCACTGACGCGCAATCTTCCCGATGAGCGGTTCGCCCTCGGGACGGGGTTTGTCCGGATTCTCGATCGCGACCATGGTGGCGCCGCAAAGGATTTTGGCACCAGCAGCGTCCAGTGTGTCGGTGTGCTCATCGAGAGTAAAAAAATGTGCATCAGCTTCGTAGATCATCTGAAAGCAGGCAGTCAGACCATGTTTGAACAAAGTAATAGGGTGGGTACATACACAGGGTTGCTTTCGGGAAAGTAAGCGCAGAGACCAGGCCTGGATGGTGAACGCATTTTAATTGGGATGGTCCCATTAAGTAAGAAGAACGTACTGAAGTCGCATTTGTTGAAGGCGCGCTGCGCAGCCGGGGAGAACGGATGGAAGCTTTCGAGCCAAGCAACGGACTCCGCTTGAGCCTCGAGGTAATGCGGGCTAATGATGCGCTCCCAAGGCCAGTTGCGGAGGGTGTCTGGAAGGTAGTAAACAGGCGCAGACATGTCGGATAAAGTCATAAAGAGCAGGAGGCGGTGAATTTCCTTGAGAGGTGGAGGCAGAGCACAGCGACGCGTCCTCAAATAGGTTACCGAGACGTGAAGCCGACACTGTTGGCTACTTTTTTTCTTCCCCGAGAAGTGCTCAAATTCATTGTTTCGAATCTCGAGACTTGGCAGATACCGGGTACTCCTTAAGTAGATCCGATGCGAAAAATCAGAAATGCAGCGCCCGAGAATCGGAGAATCTCACCGCATGCAGTAGATATACGACTAAGCATGGATTGTTCATCGAATTCTTGCCGTTATTGAGCGGGTGTGTCATATCAGTACGGTGTCGTATGGAGGTAAGAGGCAACCACGGGACAACAGCGCCAAATCGACGGCAAAAAACGGAACCACCTACCTAATGGAGTTATTGACTGCTGAATTCAGCCGTGGCAACTCCCATGGTGTGGGGGTCTGGCTCTTCCTAGCAGTGGTAGCTTCTTTGGTTCAACTCTACGAAATGCAATTAGTTGGCTCACCCAGGACGGCGCAGGTCAACACTGCTCAAGACCCAGCGCCGCTTCGTCCCGCGTCTCACCGAGCGCGCGCTCGAGGGCGCGGGCCATTGGGTGCTGCTCGAGGGCGCGGCGGGTGGCGACGCGCTCTTGGGTGCGTGGCGCGCGTGGCTGGAGGGCGGGAAGACTGACGCGTGGAAGCATACTGGGGGCGGCGGCGGGCCCGTGGGCCGCGCCATCCTCGAGTGGCTTGCCGGCCTCGGCATCACAGGAGGCGGGGAGGGCGCGGTCAAGGGGAAGTTGTAGTGTTCCTTCGGCCCAAGGATGCGACTTACCCAGTGCGTTGATGTACGATACTGAATACCAATAGGAATGAATAGTGGGCGCGAGATTCTGAGATTCAGGCACGGAGCGAAAGCAAATCCAGGTCCAGGGACTCTCGTTTACTTGGAAACTCGAAGCTTTGACCACGCCGTGGACCAGTCGAACGTTACGCCTGCTATAGACTCGAACCCCCTAGCTCCCCTCCACATACGCCTTCAGATCCGCCCCCTGCTTCTCAAACGCCGTCTGCAAATTCCCCTTTAACAGGAGAACCGCGGCCGTCTCCGTGCCCACATAGTACGTCTCAAACGACAGGTAGCGCGTTACGCCGCCGCCCACATCAACGAGGACATTCGGGTGCTCGGCCCGCAACCCCACGCCGCCCAGGCCGTCGTCATTCCGCCACGCGGACAGCGAGTAGCCGGCCGCGTCCGCGTAGTCGAGCACCGTGAGAACCTCGTTGCTCGTGGTATTGGACGGCGGGAGCACGCCCGCGGTGTGGAACGTCATGGGCATGCCGACGAAGTCGTCTGTGGGCGTGGTGGTCACGTTGGAGGGGAGGTCGACCGCGAAGACGAATGTGTTCCAGGAAGGGTAGGCCTGGAAGTCTAGGATGGCATTGTAGACGTCGATGAGCGGGGCGCTGATGTTGAGCTCGGCGCAGACGGTGAAGACGATCTGGTCGGAGCCGTACGTCGGCGTCGGGAGCCCGTCCGCGGAGTTGGAGGGGCAGTGGAGGGAGGCCCAGTTGGTGGGATCTCCGTGGGCGAGAGCAGGAAGGCAGCAGATCACGGCCCACAAGGCCGCCGGCAGTTTGAAGAGAGACATTGCTGCTTGGGTGGGTAGTTAGGTCGATGGCAAGAGGCAGGCGGGAATAAAGGCTCTTCAATCATGCCTGTACATATGTAAGAAAAGACGTGAGTCTCACAAAGTGGAGCTGAGTTACGGAACGTAATCTTCTGAGTCTCGGATTGATTACGCGTCAGCGGTGCGTAATCAAAACCACGAAAAAGTCTTGGCAACACACTCGCGATTGAACACCAGTGAAAACACCGTCTTGACCGGTATCGCGTGGTATCGGATAGTCCGAAAAATATGGGGCTGTCTTGAGTTTGTCTAAAACCAGTCTCCGGATATGCCTATGATGTCATAGAGTTCTGTTAAGTCTTGCGCAAAGTCAGCGGCACCCGACCCCGTCCTATCCGCATTCTCCGCGCAGACTGGCAAGTCAGATCTGAATTAGTGTTAGTACCAACTAACTAGTAGCCCCGGATGGGACCTTCGAGTTCGAGTTCGAGAGTGCATTTATTCTGCACGCCCGACTCGGAGCGCGGTCACGGGAGCGGTGTATTCCGCCTGGGCGAGACGCGCGACGTGACTTGTACGCGCTAGGGCCTCGCGCGCGCCGGGCCCGAATGTCCAAGCTGTAATTACGGCTGCGGCTATGCGAGGCTGCGGATTCCGCCGTTCACGATGGTCCACACCACCCATGTAAACATTTAACACGTTACACCCTTCTCCCCAAAATTTAGATAATAATCGCAGGGGGCAGAGGCAATGGAAGTAGCTACTTCTAAAATAGCGCCGTGTTATCGTTTTTTATGTACGGCGGACTCGCAGGATTTTTCTTGGATTTCGTCAAGAATCTTATGTAATTCCATTGACGATTGCCAAAAGCGGAGATTGAATTCGGAACCCCTATGCAGTGACGGACGCTCTTGGACCCATACCACACCACGTACGCTATTCCCCCTTACGCCGCCTTGTGACAGTCTACCCCATGTTTCAACGCCCTATCCACTCCGCCACCGCCGGCGTTATGTCGCTCGCCACCTTCTTGCTATTGTTATACATCAGCGCCCTCAGCGGGAGTTCCACGATGCCATACTGGATCGTCTTTATCGTCGTAGAAGCACTTTGGATCTTGGCGGTTGGTATCAGCAAACTCGAGCCGGCCGCCGATGCCTCCCAGATGTACACGTTGGCAATAACTTTCTTCGTTGCGCTGTCTGTGGTTGGTATGTACCATCTTCTTCATATCTTCTGTCTATAGTATTCATTGTGGATCACAGGAACAATCCAACCTATCCCGCTTGAAAATGTCGCTGTCGCCGCCCGTACCCTCCTCATCTCCCTGGTCGGTGGGACCGCCGTTGGCTATCTCGCCCTCATCGTGATCGTCTGTGCGATTCTCGTGCGCAACGAGCCGGCGGACCTCGGCAGCTTAGGAGAAAGGATTGAGGGCTCGCTTGAGCGTTTACAGAGTTTCCCGGCGGTGAGCCTTTTCTTTTCGAGTTTGGTGCGTCCTTTTATAAGTCCATTTTGATATCATTATCACTCATAAGTTTATTTCAAAGAGGTTCATGCGTACTCATTGCTCGGGCTCAATCTCCAGAAGCCAACCACCGTAAGCCAGCCATGCCTGTACCTCTAGAGCCCACATTGACAGTGTTCAAGGAGCGAGGAACCTCAGACGAAACTGTCGGTCTAGTAACAAGCGTACGTACTCTCGTCGTTTTAGAGAGTTGGGCTGGCCTGGTAGTGCATGCAGACCGACGAGGGTTCGGATTCCGAGTCATGATAGAATGGAGGCTTTTCAATTATCATTACATTTGTATCATTCCGTGCATCCTACTCTACATCATACTGTTTTGTAAAGGCCGATCCCGGGTAAGCGAGTCGGCCAATAGAACTCCAGCTCGAAAATAAGTAAGAGGAATAAAAAAGAACGGGCGGACTGGACATAAATACATACATACATACATACAGACCGTGCTCGAACAGCAGTCCCGGTCTCGCAGAGAACCCAAAGAGGGCAGCGCTACCTTCAAAAAACATAGAAATTGGATTCGAGCATTCGGTGACCATGCATACACCTTCCACGCGACTCCGCGCAAGACTCACAAGGGGCAAATTCTACTAAATCTTGCGCAAACACTTGAAACATATGTGAAGCACAGTTACAATAAATTTCGTCTTTTGCACGTGAATGTCTTTCGAATATGTTCTCAATAAAGTACAATTTTTAGCCTATGTTCTCAAAAAGGAATAGGATCATCCGGGACAAAGGCAAGTGGAAAAGTTGAAACTTATTATAACTTTGTGCTCCATATATTTCAAGTGTCTTCCAGTGATTTATTGGGATATGCCCCTTGTGACTTCCAGTTTTAATATAAAAGCCCGTCGGTCAGGTCGCTCTCGGAATTTGCAGTCTTTCACGGTTTCCCACGGTTCAATCAGAGGTCGCGGCCCGGATGTAATAGCCGCGATCAATTGAACTTTGATTCCATAATAGCATGTTGAACTTTTGGTTGAACTTCCTCCGGACGAGGCGGCTGTCGAGCTATCTATGCAATGGCACTGGCATCCTCAGTGCTGTGCTGCGTTATGCATACGGCGCATCTGACTGGACGATCCAGTGTACGGACTGGACGGGCATTTGATCCAATTCACGGAGACCGAACGAAGACGTGCTGCACGCTATTAGCTGGGTGCTTGGTCATTCGGCCCCATGATTGCTTTGCGGAAGGGGAGGTGGATATGCTCCGCGCCACTCCTGCACACGCCGTCACAATACAATTGGGAAGCACTCGCATGCAATCCAACACGACCGGTTCAATGTACATGCAAAATTTAAGGAAACCAGTGCTAAAGTCGTCGTAACTACTCTCTTGACTCCCTTTCTCGTTGCGCGATCCAAAGCTGCGACATTTGTAACGCATAAAACCTTCACGGCACACAGATACATACATCAACTGTCGTCCTCATCCACCGCAGAATTAAATTACAATCTCCAGTACCAGCACCAGTGAGACGAAGTACTTACACCTCGCGTTCTCCTTTGGGATCAACAAAGTGGTGGGCTGGCCTTTTGGGGTGACAGCGCCGAAGAAGATCTTCAAATATCGCTCTCCCGGGAATATTCGGTGTATCTGGGACATGGCCTCTGTGTCGGTATTGAATATTGAATGCCTGCCCGGAAGCTGGTTGCGGAGGAAAATCTGGAAAAACGACGGCCATAGGCACGAAGGCGTCGAAGAGAGCGTTGCATGGATTCGCAGCGACATGGAGGACGCCTGACCAACGAGATGGCGCTATAGTCTTAGTAATGCTAACATCTGGTTTATGGGTTTATGTTGAGGGAGTATTTTCCCCATCTTCCGCAGCCTCGCCGTCAGTAGTGGTACGTTGTGGAAAGAGAACAATGTTGAACATCCCAATAACTGCCCCCGTACTTTCGGCATTGCTCTCTCGGTCTCAATTTATGAGTTGATGCCGC
Source organism: Mycena vulgaris (assembly GCA_029204335.1). Lineage (NCBI taxonomy): Eukaryota > Fungi > Basidiomycota > Agaricomycetes > Agaricales > Mycenaceae > Mycena > Mycena vulgaris. The sequence goes on from JARGYA010000496.1 coordinate 48,574, forward strand.
CGGATGTCCAGCAAGAAATATCCGACGGCTGGTCCATTCTTTGCAGCCAGAGACCTCTGGTAGTCAAAATAAGTAAGTAGGCCATTCGGTGCGCCCTCACAAGGAACGTCGAGTCGGATGGCTTGAGGAATGGAAAGGTGTTTCAACACTCGGAGAATCGAACCTCTGCTGGAGAAGCAGAGTTAATTTCTACGCCTCAGACTGTGACAAGACGATGGCTGGGCGCAAAAAGATAACGGGTTGATAAGTGGATGAGATTCAAATATGATATACCAAGAAAAAGAGCTCGGACCACACGTGGATTAGCCAGCGCCGGTCGGGAAACGCGGTCACCGACCTTTTATTCTTTCACAATAAGAAATTTATGTCTGCAGGATCCCATCCTTTCCCAGCGGAGACAGTCTCCTTCAAAAATCCTAGCCAGTCACCAGCGGGAGGGCGCCACTGCAGTGAATAGTCCATTCTAGAGTCGCATTCAAAGTACCAGTTCTTGTGGTACTGCATCCCGCTGACGCCGCTGTGGAAGGAAATGCTTTGAACAACCATCGACATGCGATAATGGGGGTCCCGAGGTTCGCCGGATGCGAGCCTGTTCGCGGCTTGCGTATCGAAATCGTCCACGACCGTCTGCATATCTTGGTCGTACAGCAGTTGTTTCTCGCCGCCACGCGCAACTCGGAGATGGGGACGACCTCGGTGCTGTGTATGCGGAACGCCGCCCGGGTCTTGGTTTTCGGCGAAATACCTGGCACAGCGGACGTCTTCACGTAAAATACTTGTGGATCCGTGAAAACAGGATGTTGGGATGGTGGACGGTCCCAGAGGCCTTGAGCATACAGTAGAGAAAGGCACAGCAGCGGGCGATATTTGGAAACCCATTCGGTCTGTAACATGAATGTCAGCCGCGAATAGATACTTGCAATATCCATGACCTACTAGCACTAAGTACAAAACTTGGACGGACAGCGTAGCTATCGCTCCTACCCATTTTGCGTGGTTTACCTCTTCCATCGTCGCCCTATTATATTGGCTGTCGCATCGTTCTTTATGCTTCGGCCAGTCCCTTTTGTCTGGAAATTTGATAATATGGCTGAGGCACGGATGGAAAAGAAGGCTCACGGCATCAGGGGTCGTAATAACGTGCGCTTTGGAAAAAGAGAATAAGGAGTGGGAGCCAGTACACAGGCGGGTAGGGCTTCACATCTTACACCGGGAACATGTTTTGAGCCTCACCCCTTCTGGATTATCGGATCCAGGTTTAGAGCTGTTCTGGCTCAAAATATCGTTGAGCCAGTACCGAGATGTTCAGACTCCTATCCGGTAGATGGCCACTGGGTTAACGTAGCTTACCGCGCAGTTTCTAACTTGATAACTGCAATCACTTATCAAGTCAGGCCATCAAGCAGTACTAGTAGGAGATCTTCCTTGAGTTTGGATGGGTTGCTATTCATGTTGCCGCCGATGCCAGTGTGTTCAAGGTGTTGCATCATGGAAGGATGTTCACGACCGGCTACGAGGGGTTTGCGATGTTCGCAACGTTGAGGAAGGACTCGGATAGAAGGTGGATGCCATTTAAGCAAAAAAAGACGGCAACAGCAAAACAAAAAGAAAAGGTTCGGAGTTAATCGATCGGCTCGGCCCGACTTTGCCGGACTGGTTGTTTTGCCTTGACTTTTGCCTTCGTGTCTATCACCATCCTTCATCAAGTTTTAAGCGTTTTCACTTCTTCGATAGCCTCAAGAACCTCAAGGTCAAGTCTGGTTAAGGACTACGCCGTGGGCAAGCGACCAAGTCCAAGCTAGTTCGAGGCTCGACGCCGGACCAAGCAAATGGTACTAGTCGGGTGGCCCAGGTGGCATACATGCCAGGATCAAGGGCTCTGGCTAAGCATGGCACCATCCACCATACAGTTGTGCCTGGTCTGTTCATGGCAGTGATCCAAACTATTATAACATTGACGCGGCGACATCGCTTCAAATCCCCGGTCCTGTGCAAGCCATTTCCTCGGGGGGCCATAGGAGGCCATCGGGGGTGGAAATTATCATCCTCGACGTCCAGTTTCCCATCCTGAAACCTTAATCTCTGAATAGTTTTCTGAGAGCTCTCTGAGCAGCACTCCGAACAGCAATGAAGCGTCACTCCCATGACCTAGCGACGCTAACGAAATATCCGAGGCACCAGGGCACCAGGGGGAGCATATCATGGCGTCTAGGACGACGTGAAAGCGGCGCCCGTTTAATTGAAAGCCTATAAAGGATGCCTCCGAGAGATCGCCCGTTAAGTACTCGCAACATGTTCTCAGCTTTTTGCACGGCCCTCATCTTTGTGGCTCCACATGTAAGTCGACATTCAGCGGCAGGCGATACCAGGCTGACTTTGCATGGAGGTTGGGGCTTTACAAACGAGCCGTGTCGTAGCGTCCAGAGCTTTGAACTCGCAAGGATGTTATACGTTCGTATCTTCCGTTCAAACCTTCACGAAAACACCTCACGTTTGCTACAGAGACAGTATCACGTCGCGGACACTCGCGGGAGCATCTTTCAGCGCTGCCACGATGACAATAGAATCGTGTCTCGCTTTCTGCACTTCTGGCGGATTCAACTTCGCCGGAGTTGAATTCGGGTCAGAATGCTGTTCGTTTCTGTTCTCAATGTTGTGTCAGCACTTCTGAGTCCCGGCTCTTTTAGATTGCGACTACGCTCTGCAAGACTCTGGCACACTTACGAGTCAAGGAAACTGCAACATGGCCTGTAGCGGAGACTCCACTGAGCTGTGTGGTTCGGGCAATTTTGTGGACGTCTATTGGAATGGCATTCTCCCCGCCAATCCGCAAACCGTCGAAACCTGGGAATATAATGGCTGTTTCTCGTACGTCCTCCTCCATCCAATACAGCCTGGTCTATTCACAGTAGTACTCTTTCAGCGATAGAGTCACTTCTAGAGCTCTACCACACCAAGAAATAATCTCAGGAGGCGCAACAGTCGAGACCTGCACTTCTGCGTGCAAAGCGAGTGGGTTTGGAGTGGCCGGATTAGAATTCGGCCTGGAGTGCTGTAAGTTCCTCTTGATATCCGACTCAGCACCTGATTAATCGTTATTCGAAACAGGGTGCGGAAGCTCACTCCCCACTTCCTCGCTCAGCGATAGCGACTGCCATACAGCGTGTGCAGCGAACACCGCAGAGTTCTGCGGCGGATCGAACAAACTGTCCGTGTACGAAGACAGTACCGGCAATATTTGTCTATCCACCACGCGCGCGACCGACTTCAATCTACAAGCTGTGTATTTTACTCCGCCGACAACTGGTCCCGTGTCTGTGCCGCTCCATGTCAGCATCGTGAACACTGTTCCTCGCGAGAGCTGGTCTATACTTACGGTGAGTTGCATTGGGTTTTCCAAGAGTAATTGGATAACATATGATCTCTCATAGACTGCAAACGGAGATTTCACTTCTGAAGTCCTGACGAATGGCGGGCTTTTGCCAATGTCTACCTCGTCACCCCAGTTCAGGACGACCTCGCTTGCCGTCGCCCACGGTGATTCGCCGACCTTCGTTACGATTCAGAATCCTCAGACTGCCCCCCCATCGTACTGCATTATGCCCAACCCCGTTCTCGGATCGATAGGCGCACAAGCGCTCGGTTTGAATGGTCGCAATGACCTCTTTGCTCTGTGCCCCAACTCGACAGCGGCGGGCAGAGTAGACGTGGTTTTTGATCCAATCGCCAACCACCCCCACTATTTACTCGCCAACTGCAACTCCGTTTACATCATCCTCACCAATGTTTGAACTCCAGGTTTCATTTGGAACGACAGTATTGTATATATCTTGGCTTAGCAATGATATGTAGGCTTGAGAGTATAAAAACGGGCATAGGTTTCAGAGCATAGGGGAGAGCAATAGAGTGCAAGATGTGGATAGCACTAGTGAGAGCAAGAGGAGAGTGGTGGAACAAAACGAGAGCGGCTCAGCGAGGGAGCAAAACAAAGTAACAAAAAAGCATCAAGCGGAGATCATGTAGCAAGGTCAAAGCAACGAAAAGCATCAAGCGAGCAAAAACGAAATCAAGCAGAAGAAAAAGTCAGTGGAAAATGGCGTCTGATTACGCGCTATTACGCGACGGCGCTCGGCGGCCGGACGACCACATTGGGCATAATCTCATCGCGGCGCACGACCCCGCGCGCCTTGCTGCCAGTGATCTCCCTCCGCGCAAGCAGGCGCAAGCGGCAATGGTTTGAGGCGCTTGGTTTGGGACACGCCCGGCTCAGCGTTGACGCGCAGCTTGTTGCGCTTCTTCCGGAGGGACAGCGGCGGAGTTCCTCCGCCCATGTTGGTCTTGTGGTCTTGCAACAGCGCGAGCAGACGCAGCCCAGGCGAGCCCGGCTTCGTGGTGGTGCCGTCCACGGCGTCGGAGATCTTCCGTTGGAGCTTGCCTGGCTTCGCAATGACGCGCGACGACCACTGCGCCAGGGATGCCATGGCGGAGGGTGTCGTCGGCGCGTTCTCAGCGTCGGCGGGGGCTGTGGGCGAGACGTGGTCTCTGGACGAGATGTAAACGATGCTGGAGCGGCGGCGCGAGCGGTCTGCATGACGTGTTCCGGGGCGGGAGCGGAGGCGGACGCTGCTTCGACGTGGGCTAGTTGGAGACGGTGCTGTGCTGCGTAGTCTCCACCTGGGGCCTGAGTCGAGACCGGCTTCGAATTCGAACAAGGTAGCTGTAAGGCCGCGGTAACTGACACTCCTTCCGCTTCCTTTCGTCCTCACCATTCAACATTGCCCTCTCTCCCTTGTCTCTCCCAATACTTTCTTATGCTGGCAGTACGAATGATTCTGGCGCGACCATCAACAGCGGCTTCAGAACTGTAGTTGGTTATATGCTACGCCCGCGATTTCCCCCCCATCCTGCAAAGTTCGTACCGGAATTACGGCCCGACGAACTACTACCGCATCACGCGCCTGCGCTACCTCGACGAGTCCACTGCGAATAACGCGCCCCTCGCCCTCCCCCCGGACCTCCCCGTGCTCAACATGCACGGCACCGCCGACGCGCTCTTGGGTGCGTGGCGCGCGTGGCTGAAGCGCACGCAGAGCGACGCGTGGAAGCACACTGGGGGCGACGGCGGTCCCGTGGGCCGCGCCATCCTCGAGTGACTTGCCGGCCTCGGCATCCCGGGAGGCGGGGAGGGCGCGGTCAAGGGGCAGCTGTAGGGAAAGCTGTAGCCCGGCGCCTTCGAGTTGGCCTCATTTTGAGGGGTTGTTCTTATGCTTTGATTTCTCATTTCGCGCGTGGGGGTGCCTACGATATCGGATATGTTGAGTGCCGAATACTGATGTACACTGGATGCTGAATGCTGAATACGACTGAATACGGAGACGACTGGATCTGGCCTCCAACTGGACAGTGACGTCCTCGCGGAGGCTCGGCCTCGGACGAAAGCTTTTACCACGCCGTGGACTAGTCGAGCATTAAATCAGCCTGCTGAAATCCCGTATAAGACGAGGTGGTGTCCGCTGAACGCTCTCTCTCATTCGATATGAACTTTCTTGGCGATGCAAACAAGTTTCAACCTTCTCCCCGAAATTCAGAACACTCTTAGAGGGCAGACTCCGACAAGAGGCAAGGGAAGCAGCTACTTCTCAAATAGCATCGTGTTGTCGTTTTTTATCCGCGGCATCGTTCAAGCACTGCAATTCTATCGACGATTGCCAAAAGCGGAGATTGAATTCCGACCCCTGTGCAGCGAGGGACGCCCTTGGACCGAGACCACCAACACACAGCCTACCACACATGTTCCTATTTCGCACCCTCTCCTCCGCTGCAGGCGTCGTGTCGCTCCTCATGCTCTTGATACTGCTCTATATCAGCGCCCACGGGAATGTGACGATGCCATATTGGGTGGTATTCATCGTCTTACAGACGCTTTTCCTCCTGGGGGTCGCCACCAGCAAGCTCTCCTCCGAGTCAGCCGCCGCTGCCTCCCGGATGTATACATTGGCCATGATTAACTTCATTACGTTCTCCGTGGCTGGTATGTGCCATCTTCTTCATATCTTCTGTCTGTAGTATTCATTGCGGATCACAGGAAGCGGCATGATACAACCTATTCCCTTTGAAGACTTTTCGACCGCCGCCCGTGCCCTCTTCATCTCCCTGATCGGCGAGACCACCGTCGGCTATCTCGCCCTCATCGCGATCGTCTCCGCGATTCTCGTGCGCAACGAGCCGGCGGACCTCGGCAGCTTAGGAGGGGGGATTGAGTGCCTGCTTGAACGGTTGGAGCGGATGTTCCTACCGGCAGTGAGCTTTTCCTTTTCGAGTTTGGTGCGTCCTTTTACAAGTCCATTTTGATATCCTTATCACTCATAAGTTTATTTCAAAGAGGTTCATGTATGCTCACTACCCGGGCTCAATATCCAGAAGCCAGCCGTAAGCCAACCATGCCTATACCTCTAGAGCCCACATTGACAGCGTTCCAGCAGCGACTCGGAGGAACCCCAGACGAAACTACTGTCAGTATAGTGGCAAGCGTACGTATTCTTGTCTTTTGGGACGACGTCGACTCGGATTTGGAGCTATCATGATAGAGACTTTTCAATTATTATTACATTTGTATTATTCTGTGCATCCTACTCTACTGGCATACCGTTATACCGGGTAAGCGAGTCGGCCAATAGAACTTGAGCTCGAAAGTAAATAATTAAGAGGAATAAAAACTGTGGCTAGGAGGTGGTAGACGGCCGTAGAATTAGACGTAGACGTAGACGTAGAAAGCGGAAGATGGAGAGGCCGACTCGAAATCGGCCTGGGAGTCGGACTCGGAGCACCCGAGAATCAGAGAATCTCACCGGACGCAGTAGGGATTTAACTGCGCGTGGATTTTTCATCGGCCGTTTGAGTCGGTGTCGCATCAGTATGTTGTAGGACGTACCAGGCGACAAATAGCGCGAACTTGAAATTGTCCACGAAACTGAACCACCTGCCTAATGCGGTTATTGACGGGCATCCAACCAAGCTCTACTATCTATCATTGCTAGGCCAAGATATATACAATGCACCTACATATAAGTGTCGTTCCAATGAAATCCTGGGGTTTAAACATCGGCAAGGATGATGTAACCGGAGTTGCAGTTGGCGAGCATATAGTTGGGGTGGTTTGCGATTGGATCGAAGACCACGTCTAGCCTGCCCGCGGCTGTGGAGTTGGCGCACAGTGCAAAGAGGTCGTTGCGCCCGTTCGCACCGAGCGCCTGTACATGTGCGCCCGCCGATCCGAGAACGGGGGCGCGCATGATGCAGTACGAGGGGGGTGCAGGCGGCGGGGACGCCGCCGTGACGAAGGCCGGCGAATCGCCGCGCACGACGGCGAGCGAGGTCGTCTTGATGGTGGGGATCGCGGCATCCATCGGTAAAAGCCCGCCATTCGTCAGGAACTCGGACGTGAAAACTCCGCTGAACACTGCACTCTATAAGGGATCATACATATGTTAACGGTACTCTCGGGAAGCTCGATGCAGATGCAACTCACCGTCGGCGTAAGTATCGACCAGCTTGATAAAACGGTCCTCACGATGTTGACATGGAGGGGCACCGACACGGGACCCGTTGTCGGCGGAGTAACATACACAGCTTGGAGCGTGAAGTTGGTCGCGCGCGTCGTCGAGAGACAAATCTCGCGGGTGCTGTCGTTGTACACGGACAGTTTTTTCAATCCACCGCAGAACTCTGTGGTGTTCGCTGCACACGCTGTGTGGCAGTCGCTATTACTCAACGATGAAGTGGGCACTGGCAGCGAGTTGCCGCACCCTGTTTCCAGTCCCGATTAATCCGGTGCTGAGGATATGGAGATGAACGAACCTATAGCACTCCAAGCCGAGTTCTAATCCCGCCACCCCAAACCCACTCGCTTTGCATGCAGCAGTGCAGGTCTCGACTGTTGCGCCTCCTGAGATTATTTCTTCGTGCGGCAGCGCTCTGGAAGTGACATTATCGCTGAAAAGAGCACAGCTATGAATAGACCAAGATATATTAGATGGAGGAGGACGTACGAGAAACAGCCATTATATTCCCAGCTTCCGACGGTTTGTGGGTTTGCGGGGAGAATGCCATTCCAATACACGTCCACAAAATTTCCTGAACCACACAGCTCAGTCGAGTTTCCGCTGCAAGGCGTGTCGCAGTTTCCTTGACTCGTAAGTGTTCCAGAGGCCTGCAGAGCATAGTCACAATCTAACGAGCCGGGACTCAGAAGTGCCGACACGAAATCGAGAACAGAAACGAACAGCATTCCGACCCGAATTCAACTCCGGCGAAGTTGAATCCGGTAGAAGTGCAGAAAGCGAGACAGGATTCTACTGTCATCGTGACAGTGGTGAAAGAGGCTCCCGCGAGGGTCCGTGACGTGCTACTGTCTCTGTAGCAAACATGAGATATTTTCGTGAAGGTTTGAACGGAAGATACGAACGTATAACATCCTTGCAACGTCGATGCTCTGGACGCCATGACACGGTTTGCTCGCAAAGTCCCAACCTCCATGCAAAATTAGCCTGGTATCGCCTGCGGCTGAATGTCGACTTACATCTGGAGCCACAAACATGAGGGCCGTGCAAAAAGCTGAGAACATGTTGCGAGTACTTAACGGGCGATCCCTCGTGCATCCTTTATAGTCTTTCAATTAGACGGGCGCCGGTTCCACGTCGTCCTGGATGCCATGACATGTTTCCCCTGGTGCCTCGCATATTCTGTCAGCCTTGGGAGTTACGCTTCGCTGCTGTTCGGAGAGCTGGTTCAGCGCTCAGCGAGAATGATAAATTCCGCTCTCGATACGTGAGGAATGGCCGCCGCGAGGAGATGGCTTTGCACAGGACCGAGAATTTGAAGCGATGCCATGATCAATATTAGAATATTAATAGTTTGGACAGACCAGGCACAATAACAACCGGTGTCCCGCGGCCACGCTTAGCCGGGCCAGATCAACGGCTCTGCACCCAACTAGTAGTCTAGTACTTGCTTGGTCCGAGCCTTGAACTAGCTGAAGCTTGCCGCTCGCACTGCGTAATCCTTAATGAAACTTTGACCAGAGTCAACCGTGACTTTGAGATTCTTGCTATCCGCAGGCGCGGTGAACGGCTTTTGGTGCTGTCCGCAGAAGCCAAGACGCTTAAAGTCACTACGAAGGGATGGTGGAAAAGCTCGACTCATGCAGGAGTGCGGCAGGCTTTCCGGCTAAAATCCGGGCCGGGCCGATCGAACGACTCCGATCAAACTCCGATCCTTTCTTTTGTTCTGCTTTTGTTGCCGTCTTGTGGCTGCCTTGTCCTGTCCTCGGGCTCGGTTTAAATAGCATCCAACTTCTATCCTCCCACATCTCGAACATCGTAAACCCGTCATCGCCGCTCGTGAACACCCTTTTCTTCAATCCAGCTTCAATCACCATATGCATGATGCAACGCCTTGAGCACCGTGGCGGCAACACGAATAGTAACCCATCCAAATTCAAGTAAGATCTCCTACTAGTACTGCTTTATGCTTTGACATGAAAAGTGTTTGCAGATATCATGTTAGAAACTGCGCGGTAAGCTACCTTATCCCTTTCCAGTGGCTATCTATCGGATGAGTTCTGAATAATTCGGCACTGACCCTACATCAGAACTGCTCTAAACCTGAGTCTTGCAATCCAGAAGGGGTGAAATTCAAAACATGCGCCCGGTGTAAGATGTGAAACTTCATCCGCTGAACTGCGTACTGGTTCCCACTTCTTGTTCTCTTTTTCCAAAGCGCACGATAGGACAGTTTGATTGTTGTAGTGGAAATGGGTCCCAGTTGACGGCGAGTGAGCGTACTCCAAGCGGCATACCAACTTCATCCACTCTCCTTGGCGCGCAGCCGTAGAGCTCTTTCTCCTCATCCCCCATTCTCTGGATATAATTTTATCGAGGGAAGACCAATAGATGTTTTGTATGCCGGTGCCCAGGTACAGTGGAACGGGAGCATCGCCTTAAAGGACTGGTCGAAGCATAAAGGACGATGCGATATCCAGTCTTCTCAGACTCAGACAGCCATGGCTAAAGAGAGAGATGAACTAGGCGCGCTATGGGCGCCAGGTGAGACGGGGATACTGCCCTTTCAAGCCATCTATCCTTTGCTAGTAGGTCATGGATACTCCGAGCATCTACTATTCACGCCGCTAATTCTTTTCACAGAATGAATGGGTTTCGAAATATCGCCCCCTGCTATGCCTTTCTCTACTCCATTCCCAAGGTCTCTGGGACCGTCCACCGTCTCAGCAGCCTCTCACGCGCACAGGCTCGCATCTGGCCGAGCTTTGCACCCGAATTATCGCATGACAATGGTTGTTCATATTCTTTCCTTCCACAATGGCGTCAACACCTTGGCGTGCCACAAGAGTTGGTATTTCGGCGGTGATTCTGCAACGGACTATTCGCGGCAGTGGCGCCCTCCGGCCAGTGACTGACTGGAATTTTTGAAGGACTGTTGCCGCTGGGAAAGGATGGGATCGTGCAGACATACATTTTTGACTGCGAAAGAATAACAGGTCGGTGACCGAATTCCCCGACCGGTGATTGCTAATCCGAAACGTCAAGTCCGAGCTTTGTTTTCTTGGTGTATCGTATTTAACTTACCAACCTGTTTTCTTTTGTTGGGGAGGCAACGATGTGTGGAACCAAGTTACCAAGTCGCTTTTCTTGAATTTTGTTTGTTACAGCTACGATATTGAATTGTTCCAGTATTGCGAAGCGAGAGCTGGCAGCGGAGTCAGAGGGAAAGTTCAACCAAAGTTCAACATAATACGTAATCAATGTTGAACGGATCGCGGCTATATCCGGCCCGGAGCATCTTTTGCTTTCCGCCACGACGCATTATTGAACCCCTGGTTGACTTCTCTAAGACCTCCTCGAAATATGCAAACTTGTATGGGATACGTGATATGTGTGCTCGAGAGCACAAGGAGCGTATGTGGCGCCTTGGTCTGAATTCAACCCGGGTTCTGACTCTAACCTTAGACGTAGCCCGGATTGGTGGTCGGTCCAGGATGGGCCAATCGCTCTTTCTTCTCAACCATCATCTGCTTGCTAACGCGTCTCTTTTGCCTTCGATTTCAACGCTCAGACCTTAGGCGCTGGATGTCCAATGACCGGTGGAAAGAGCAATATCTAGTCTTGAGGTTTCTGCGTACTTGGCTTTCCTGTCTCGATTCTGTCCCTGACTCATTGCCTTTTGGAAGAACCGTAGCCGTGGTTTGAACCCCCACAGAACACACTTGCAGGGGCATAATTTACTCCTCAGGATTACTTGCTTGCTGGGTGCCGTTGTGAAATTTCTCATCGCCGATAACCATAATCACTCTGTTGTACCCTGACCACCACTATGCGACTACCTTCTGGAGATCTTCGGCGAGGTCGTCCCGAAGCAATATATTAAGGTGATCCACCTCCACCTCCACCACCCGCAGATCCTCGCAACACCAGTCCAGCCCCAACGCCCACCACTCCTTCCTCGCTTCAGGCGCAACGCCCACGATGAGGCCGCGCGACGCCTTGTGCAGCGTCACCGGCGCTTTTACCTCCCTCATCCACGCAACCAACCCGCGCACAACGTCCTTGTGTCTCTTCCGCTCGCCCGCGAGGCTCAAGACAAACTCGAACGCCTGGGACATACCCTCAATCAGATTCTCATACACCCGCGCCATTAGCTCTGACATCTCCTCCGCGCGCATGCGGCCGTTCCACCGTTCCAAGGTGCATTCAGAGAACTTGGGCCACCACGGATCGTTGATCCCACGCATCAAGTTGCAAAGCTCCCGCACCGCGCGCTCATGGTGTGCGTGCAAGGTCTCTGGGTCGGCGAAATCCGTCTCTGGCGTGGGTGCGGAGTCCGCCCGCGGGGCGAGGCTTAGGAAGGGCGAGCTATCGATGACTGCGAGTTGAATGACTTCGTCGCCGTGGGCCTCCAGCAGCTTCGCGATACGGCACGCTATGAACCCGCCCGCGGAGTACCCCCCGACGCGATACGGCCCCGTGGGTTGCGCATCCTAGAATCAGAACACAATATGTAACCACCCCTTTCAACAGTGCGGAACGCAAATTCTACGTACCTTGATCTTCCGATAGTAAAAGTCCGTCTGGGCAACGAAGCTTGTGCGCGGCGTCTCGTTAGTGACTTGGATCGCCCACAGCCCGGTCCGAAAGTTCTTCTGCATGTAGAGGAACCAATATATAAAACCGTCGCCGCCTGCCAAAGGGTAACATCAGCACCGTATCCTAGGGCCTGCACAGCACGCACCATGGACGAGGATAAGCGGCGGCTCGCCCGCTGCGGATTCCCGCAAGCGCACGATCGTGCTATCCTTATTGTCGAGGATCGAGGCGGGGACATTTTTATAAGGTGTATCCACCGCCGCCGCGCAGATCAGGATACCATAGACAAACGACGCCAGCTGCGCGACAGTGGGGGACGTGAATACAATTTCGGTTGGCACGGCCTGAAGGATGGTGTCTGTAACGCGCCCGCTGATGGCTTGCATGATGTCCCGCCGGATACGCGCCGCGAGAAGACTAAAGGTCCTTTCAATGAAGAGGATTGAAGCGGTGGGTTACGGTGCGTACCTGTCAGCTCCCGCATTGAATATGTTATCTTGGTCAGAGATGCTGGGTCCGACATTAGTGCGGACGTGTCCCCGTACGATCTCCAGCGCGTCGTTCATGGAAATTTCGCCGCGCGCTTGGGGAACTGCCGATGGCGCCGTGTTGTCAAAGGCAGTGTATGCCGCGTCGATGTCCTGCGTATAATCATCGAGAATCGCCTGCCGGCGCGGCGTACCCTTTGCCGTCACCTGGAACGGCCGAGACGGCTTGGCTAGTACTATCATCTGCGAGATGTTTGATCGGAAAGGATCCCAAGCACGCTGCATCCACTTACATCTTTGAATATTCGCGAATGGCTCGGTGCGAAGTTGTTTGCTTGTTCGACGGTGGGCCTGTAGCAAGCATGGTCAGCTTGTCAATTCAACCGAAGGTTTACCAAATACTACCAGATGGCATCCCGGAATGATTCTAAGTCCACCACGCCTTCCGATGGGGTGATGATAACGCCGGCGTGAGGCTGTTCGCGACCGAACATGATAGCGGCCTTTACGAGGGGATCTCGCTCAAGAATTTGCTCTGCCGAGCATAGGCAACATATCCCTGTGAACTAAAATACTGCGTACCTATAGGCCCAGGATTGGTCTTCTCCCCGTTCTGCTCACGCGCAATTAATTAACTATTCATGAGTAAAGACGAAGGAGCTGCGGGCATCCTTACCGAGTGCATAATCTGGTCGTCTAATCTCTGATGAGAACACCAACGGCAACGCGGTATATTTCAAACGCACCCACTCGCCCATACACTCTGTACAACTTCGGATTTGTCGGGTGGCGTTGGACGATGTCCTTCGTGTCGAATGCAGGGACACCGTCCATCTCCATGCTGGACAGTGCTAGACAATTCGTCGCGCATTGCTACGTTCGGTCAGAGATACGTCACTGCGCGAGATGTGCATGCGCCACCTTGACTATTAGCTGGAACAATAACCCGCTGTGGTCACCGTCGATTGGGACAAGCACTGTATCGGTTGATGCGAGAAACTGAAAACAAGAGTTATAATGGATTCTGGCGCGCGCAGCGGCGCGCCGCGCACCTGGAAGTATTGCCAGCCGTCTGTATGGGGTGCCTCTGGGTCACAGCGTGTGATCAGCAGATACACAAGTGCGTTAAAAATGAACTTCTACCCGGAGCATACTGTGATAAGGCGCCGGCCTCGGTGCTGCGTGCAGAAAAGGGCACGGAATATTTAGATGATGCGGACTTCAAGTGTAATATGGTACGCACATTCCATATACCGTCATTAATGATACACCATTTCCGTCTAGAATATCACCCACGGGCTGGGCAAGCGGACCCCCACCGAAAGACTAAGGACCGTATGATGAGAAAGTGCTCGCGTTGAGTTGGATGGATGGACGTACAACGCGAGAGAAGGTTCGAAGTTTCTCGATACTGGAGGGGTCTTTTACCCAGTGCTAACGTAACAGACATAGCTGCAGGTTGAATGACGGGGAAAGTAAGGAAGCGAAGCCTACCTCGAGAAACATGGGCGGGCACACTATAGTCGTGCTTTTCGTCGCCAGTGCGGACGCCAGGAGTCGTTCTGGGGTGGCAATGACCGCGTTTGTACTGGGCGGAAAGAGCGATATGGTCATACCGCAGTACGCCTAATTTTGGATGGCATCAAGCTGTTTGAGTTAAGGATGAGGATGGGAATTTACGGCTCGTATAACGAAGAGGAATCCCATGACGTCTGTTGAATTGAGTCTAGTCCAATGAAGCGGGGGGAAAGAACGTACGAAACATTGCACTACTGTGAGTTGATTGTATCCTGGTGCTGAAATCAACCAATCCTGGAAGCCAATAGAAGTTAATTCTTGAGTCGCCTCGGATTAAACCGACGTACGCGGTCCACTGTTTCTTATCAAGTACTTGTGCGTGAGGGGAATGACCTTCGGGAATGATGTAGATCCTGAAATTTGTTGCTGAGCGTTGAACATGAATGGCATGGCTGTAGCATAGTTACCGGATGAATGTGCAATGATTATGACCCGCTCATCATCGATAGTCTGCACAGGGGGAAGGGCATCGAGATCCGAGCGCTCGTCGGTGGAGATTTCCTCGTAGGTAGGGATCGGGACTATATTGATGTGGACGTTTTTCGAATGTAGTATGGTATTTGCTTTGCGCGCGATCTCTTGCATGTGGGCGTCTTGGCTGACGAGCAGGTACTTGACGCCAGACTCGGCGATAAGGTGCGCGATGGCGATGTCAGAGTTTCTGGTTGAGAGGGGAAATACCGTGCATCCTGCGCGTATCGTGCCGAAGATCAGCGACGCGTAGAGGATAGCGCCTGGGGAATCAATGAATATTTTTTGATCGAACGATCGGAGCGTAGGACGCACTGGTGGACGCGAGAATTCCCACTACGGGCGGAGGCGTGCAGTCGACGGTGCCACCGCCACCAAGCCGACCTCGAATGATCTTGGCTGTTGTATCAAACATCGTCACGGCCTGACGCCAGGTGATATCTTCGTAGCCCTCGCTCGCTGAGGCGGAGTCGTATCTGAATAGCGGGTGATGCGGATTCGTCGTGGCATGGAACTCGAAGGATTGCAGCAGGGATCCGTCAACGGAAGGGAGGGAGTACGTGGGCATGGTGGCAAAGTAAGAGAGTCCCCACAGAATCACTCTTCTCTCCCGCTTTATGTACGAACCACTCCACTTGGGCGTACCGGCCCCGCAAGTTCGTAAAGAGGGCGGTGTAGTCTAGGCTCGTTGCAGCCTCTATGGCTCTACTTGATCTTCTGAAGACAGTCGTTCAGGGTCACTATGCTATAGAGGCGTAGTCGTCCGTCAGGTGCCTGTAACGAGAGTGATGTGATAAGGAGCCTTTGTTTCTGCGAAGAAGCGTCAGCAAGGTTCTTTTTGTCAGGACGAAGCGCTTACAAAGAGATGTTTGGATATTGCTCTTCCTACCGGCGCGAGCGAGTCCCAATAAAAAACGATATCATAAAGTTCCAATCATAGAAGCCTTAGAAACCCTGTAGAATGAGAGGTGTGTGCGCCCTGCCGTTGTAGAAGACCAGACCCAGGCGAATGTTTGGCCGGAAACATCGAAAAGATTGCAATGATAGACGCGACAAATCAGAAATGGCACTCCAGCCAATTCAGGAATCATTGGATTGCACGTCACTAGGGACAGTCAGAGTAGGCGCTTTAGAGGCGATTAAGGTGCACGCTTCGAATGTGGTGGTGTAGATGAGGTCAGCCACAGCCACTGTCTCCGCTTTGATCCCATCAAATCGTGATTTCTCGGCCTTCTCTGACTCTCTCAATCTACGCTCCAGTTCTTTTCATCCAGCCAGTATCGTCCGTTGGTCGTTTACTCCTGAGGTGCGGCAGAAAGCCAACAATCTCCGGCCTCAGGCCTCTTCGAGAGCCACATCTTCAGTTCTGGGCCTCTGGCGACGCGAGCATTTCAAAGTTGAGAGTTCTCGGGCTATTACTTTGTGCCCAGCGGCCCTCGAATGGCCAGTTGACGAGCCACTACGGTCTTCGTGCGAAAATGTTATTCAATATCGAAGTTTATTCACGCAAGTTGATGGAGGATCCTCTTTATCTTCGACCAGCCAATTTCGGACGCTCGGTTTCCTTTCTCAACGGCAACATCCCACAGGCGCTGATGCAATGGAAGCATGCGGCGCCTAAGAGATCGATATTCAATCTCCGGACCTGATTATGAACAAAGAGACGGTTTTACATCGATACCGCCTTCTCTGTAGCCCACCGCAATGTTGCCACTCAAGACGATATCTTTCGCATTCCTCACACCAATTTTCGTCTTTTCATTGACAAATGTGCATCGCGTCGCAGCCGTCGACGTCGCGTCGCAGCATGTCGTCCCGGAGCGCGCACCACTGACTATTAGCAGTACCGAGGATGCTGTAAAGGATTTCTTGCAGCGCACGCGCGAGTTGGGGAGGACTTCAGCGACTCGGATCTCATGACGCAGGCCACAAAACCGGACGTGCGCGAAAAGACAGGCCGCATCAAAGAAGAGGTGGGCACAATTGTGCGGGGCGCGGCGGCGCTGCACGAGGAGCTCCGCATTTCGGGGGCCTTCGGCGACCTATGGGCAGACCTCGAGCACGCGTTCAAAACCGTGCTCGAGGAGCTGGAGGTTTCGTTCCCCGCGTCCGACCAGCCCTCCGGGCACGCGCAGCGCCAGGAGGTGCTTGCCGTCGTGCTCAAGAAGATGGGCGCCGCCTTTATTAGTGTGTGCGTTAAGCACGCGATGGACGAGGAACGTGCAAGGGGTACTGGGAGGACACCGCGCGTCCTGCGATCGAGAATATGGTCGTGATGCTCGGTGGGTGTTTTATCTTAACCCAGTGGTTTCGCGCGCCTAACCGCTCCGCTAGGCGACCTCTTTGACGAACATCCGACTCTGCTCGGCGTCCTGTGCCGGTTCCTGCGTATGCTTTTGAAAGCACCCTGGGCCAAAGTGCTTTTCGTGGGCCCGTTCTTACTTATACCCAACTACTGGTTCCTCCGTCCCATCCTCAATGCATTCGGGTTCGGGCCAATCGGGCCCATCACAGGTCTTGTCGTCCTACACCGTGAAGGATCGTTATTGATCTGTTGCAGGGACAGCGGCGGCGTGGGCGCAGCGCTTTTTCTACGGCACAGCTGTGGGAAAGGGAACCTGGTTCGCTTTTTTGACTAGCGTGGGCATGACGCTGAAGGCTCCGGGATGGCTGGGCTTGATGCGTGCGATCCTGGGTATCGTTTTATTTCTCCTCAGAGCTTCGTTCGGCCTTATGTGTGCCCGCGCGTGAAAATCGTTCACGGGCTCTCTATAGTTAATACATAATTCCATGATGGTTTCGTAGGGCTTTCGTCTTTGGTGTTTCTTGCTACATTTCTAGAACATTCTTCAGGAATTGATATGCTCTTGACTCACTCTGAGTCGACCTCTGATTCGAGTTCTGTGGGTATAAAAGGAAATGCCTCCGCGATCAAATTTGGACTTAACACCAAACCACCACCATCTCTACATCCTTACTGTCCTTACCGGGCAACCACAACTCGACGCCACGCCCCGCGTCGCCGCATTCGCGCGGCTGCGTGGCGTTTCACGCAGATGATTGGGAGAAGCTGCGCGGAGAGCTCGTGCGGTGGTACGGCCCCGAGCCGCGCGTGCCGCTCGACGTCGTGCACAGGCACGCACAGGCAGCGCAGGGGACACCGATCCGCACTATTGCGCAGTGGAAACGGTACTACCGCTCGTACTGCGCGGCCGCCGGGGAGCTGCATAACTCGCATCAGCCCTCCACCGCCGAGTACGTGTGCTACTTCTGGGTGGGCATCTCGCATGAGCTGCGGCGTGAGCTGAAGCACGCCGTCCGATCGGGGGGGACGCTGGATCCGACATTGGAGGCGATGGAGGCTGCGCGCGCTGCGGCGCGGTCGCATCTCACGTCCAACAGGAAGTTCCTCGATCTCGATCTCCCGGACGAGCACCGACGTGAGCTTGATTGTACCGGCGCCGAGACAGATAGCGAGGACGGGAGCGGGAGCGAGGGCGGCGAATCTGACGGCGAGAGCGAGGAGGATTGACCTCGTCCCTTCTCGCCGCCTCTTGCGGCCGCTCATGTTCTGAGCTCAGTTTTTTTCTTGTTTAACGACCCGCTCATGACCCCCTCGCCATTCTCGTTTCCAGGCCACCATCCCGCCAGCACCTCTTTATGTAGGATACAACTGTATTACGATTGTTGCGAGTAGATTTGCACATGTACAACTCACTGGATAGTGAAGGCCGCATGGCAATATGTAATTGTGAGTAGTACATGCGTCTCTGAGTCTCTGCCCAACTGACTTCCTATTCCGCTTTCACCTTGGTGGACCCCATTTCCTCGGAGAGACGTTGCATGTTGCGAACGAGCTCGACTTCCACCTCCGCCTCGCGGTGTTGCCGCTCTTCTGCTGCCTGTTGCCGCCACTTCTCTTGCCGGTCTGCCTGCAACTGGGCGTACCAAGCATATGCTTCCTCTGGACATGGACTTGACATCAGCGAACCAATCAGATCCGGGCAACTGATCAAGGGTACCGAGGAGGACTTCAACCTGGCACTATGGTTGGCGTCGCCTGTGGAAGGGATGGCGAGAACGACGGACCTTTGCGCATTCTATCTTCAGTTCCTCCATCTTTAGTAGGGTCTCTTCCCTAGACGCCGGCGACAGTCCTGGGTTAGGGTCTTGCAACTTTAATTCAAGCAAACTCATGGCGTAACGGAGGCAGTGCCGCTGATGCTCGGATTCGAAAGGGTAAAGCTGACGAGATGGTGGTGGAGAGTCCCAGTGACCGAGAATGGCGCTGCAGCAGGCACCGAGGGCTTCGTAGAGTTGCATGATGGTAGCGCCAGAGAAGGAAATGGACACTTGACGGGTAAGGGACGCATTTCTCTCTCTGAGTCTCCACCATCGAGATGGAGACCTCGCTCGCAATTACAGACAGTGGCTACGTGATTTTCGCGGCAGACACAACCTCAGCCCACTCCATCATAAAAATGAAGACAGACTAGGACAAGCTGAAGACACTCCCCACACCTCCTCATGGCGGACTCTGGCGAGCCAGGTATTCTTCTTATTTTACAGTGAAGCACACCCACACTTACTTTCACATCCAGGCGACACCGTTTAATTCGCGGAGTACGTCGAGCGCAACATCCGTTTGTACCAGATCCGCAACCTCTACGCCATGTGCCCCGCCGCCGCCGCCGCCGCCGCCGCGTCCTCGCCATGTCCCTGCGCTCGCGCAAGCACTACTCCGTAAACCTCCTCGTTGGCGGCTATGATACCGCCGAACACGCGCCCCACCTCTACGGGATTCAGATTGACTACTTCGGCACCATGGCCGAGGTCCCCTCCCCTTTGGCGCCCCCGGCTACGGCGCGCACTTTGCGCTCAGTTTACTCGACCGTTGCGCGTGCTTACTCCCTCCCCCGTGATAGCGTCAGAGCTGATGCGCTGCACCAGATACCACGGCCCCGAGGCGCCGCTCGAGGAGGGACTCGCGCCCGTCAAGCGCTGCATCGACGAGGTCTCCAAGCGCCTCGTCGCCAGCCCGGGAAAGTACGAGGTGGAGATCGTCGACAAGGACGGCGTAAGTGAGGTCGAGCTGTAATATTGGCAAATATCAGCGGTCGGACATCCTCCTTCAGAGTTCTTGTGCCTGCTGTGGCACGACGCCTCTAATCGCCCTCAGCCGCCAACCTCCGAGTCTAATCTCTCATATACACTGTACAGACGTTGGCGAGCGTCTAGCCGAACTCTTGCCTGTCGATTCCGAGTCGAACACCGCGCAACTCGACGTTAGACGTCTCGCCACAACGCTCGAGTCGGATCGACCGACCTCCAGACTCAGAGCTCTCAGTTAGCGCGGCGCCAGTTTACGACCAGTGCGAAGTTCAAGATGCCGTCTGTCTGATGCCGTACATATTAACTCAGATCCGTGTTTATGATGGAGGCGCACACTATGTGTTATTATAGATTGGGACACTCTCCGTTGTACTTTTTCTGCGGCGACTGGGCCTCACCAAGTCCACAATTTTTGCTCGGCCACCAATGCATGCAACGCCTATCTGTTCCTGTCGTATCCTTCGGAATGAATGACTTCTTTAGTGCCCAATATAACGACCCATAGGCGCCGGATGTAATCGATGTTCACCTGGACAGCAATAGGCGCCTACGAGGTCAATATTAGACCTTCGATCGTAGAACGTGTCTGCCTCGAGCGGTATAAAGACAGAGACGAAGCTGTATCGCCTTTCTCTCCAACCCACCATGCAGCTCAAGACAATCTCCCTCCCACTCGTAGCGATACTATGCACCTTATCCCTCGGCGACGTGCGCCCCGTCGCAGCGGCCTCCTTCCCCGCCAATGTAGCCGCAAGTCTCCCTGGTGCGTATATCTATCCGTCAATCCGTCTGCAGATTATTTGATAGGTGTACACAGGGGCTGTCCAACGTCCGTCCCGTCCTTGAGTCGATGATCTTGCTGCTCAATCCTTTCTAGGCTTCACGCAGCAGTATGTCTTCGCCGACCGCCTGCGCACGGAGGAGCTCGACCTGGAGGACTTCTGGCAGCGCACGCGCGAGCTCGGCGACCGCGCGCGGCGCTACGGCGACAAGCTCCTGAAGGACGCCGCGGAGAAGTCCCAGGACGTGAGAGAAAAGATCGGCGAGCTGACGGGGCGCATGGAGGCGCTCCTGCGCGGCGCGGCGGCGCTGCACGAGGAGCTGCACACCTCGGCCACGCTGCAGTCCGTCGACGCCATCTCGGAGGACCTCGATCGCGCGTTCGCGGCGGTGCTCGAGGCGCTGCGTGAGCGGTTCCCGGCGCCGGATCAAGCGCCCGGGCACGCGGAGCGGCGGGAGGCGGTCGGCGTCGCGCTCGAGAAGGCGGGCGCGGCGCTCATGGGGGTGTGCGTTAAATACGGGATGGACGAGGAGCGCGCACGGCAGCACTGGGACGGTGCCATGCGCCCTGCGGTCGAGGCCGTCGTCGTGCTTCTTGGTGGGTGGCGCTCGCGCCTCTGTTTTATACTCGTTGACTAACCGCTCCCCAGGCGACCTCGTCGAGCAACATCCAGACCTGCTCGAGGCGCTGCTCTTCACGGGCGCGGTGGTGCTCATCCCCGACTACTGGCTCCTCCGGCCGCTCCTCGGGCTCTTTGGGTTCGGTCCAACCGGGCCAGTGAAAGGTGCGTGCGGTCTGGACGCCTCGACGCCGACGTTATTGATCTGTTTTTCAGGGACGACAGCGTCGTGGGCGCAGCGCGTGTTTTACGGGGCAGCTGTGAGCAAGAACAGCTGGTTCGCGCTCTTGGATCAGGCGGCGATGACGATCAAGGCGCCGGGGTGGTGGGCTTCCGTGGGCGGCATCATCGGCGTTGGCTTGGGGGTTATCGGAGCTCTATTTGGCAGCTGTGGGGGTCGCGGATAAGACGAATGTACCAGTCGGGCTCTCCATGTTGTACCTATAATTTCTTGTTTGCAGCGCTCTTTCTTCTTGCTTTCAATATTCTGAGATAGACTGCCAGGCACCGCGAGAACTCGCTTGGTCCTTTGCCATCATCTCATGGCAACGTAGACTTGAACCAGTCTATCGGAATTTGTGCACAAATCAAAGACAGTCGTTGTTTGATCAAGATATTTACCCGGGATTGAATCGACTCAGACGATCAGCCATGTATGCACTTTCCCTATAGCGACTGGTTCGAGTCTATTGGACTACTCCGCTAGGCGACCTCTTTGACGAATATCCGGACCTGCTCGGCGTCCTGTGCCGGCTCCTGCGTATGCTTTTGAAGGCATCCTGGGCCAAAGTGCTTTTACTCGTGGGCCCGTTCTTACTTATACCCAACTACTGGTTCCTCCGCCCCATCCTCAATGCATTCGGGTTCGGGCCAATTGGGCCTATCAAAGGTCTTGTCGTCCTACGCCTTCCTTGGACGATCGTTGTTGATCTGTTTTGCAGGGACATCGGCGGCGTGGGCGCAGCGCTTTTTCTACGGCGCAGCTGTAGGCAAAGGTACCTGGTTTGCGTTCTTGACCAGCGTGGGCATGATGCTGAAGGCTCCGGGATGGTTGAGCTTGATGCGCGCGATCCTGAGGATCGTGTTATTTCTCCTCAGAGCTTTGTTCGGCCTTTTGTGTGCTCGCGCGTGAAGGGCGTCCAATTGTAATTTCTTGTTACAGTATTTCTTACTACATTTCCAGAACCTTCTTCAGGAATTGCTATGCTCTTGACTCACTCTGAGTCAACTTTTGATTCGGTTCTGCGCAAGTCCTGTGGGTATAAAAGGAAATGCTCTCCGCGATCAAATTTGGATCAAACTTGACTTGACAGCAAACCACCATCTTCTACATCCTTACTGTCCTTACGGGGCAACCACAACTCGACGCCACGTACCCACTCACTAGCACCCACCTAATACCCCCCCTCTAATGCAAACAAATACCCCCTCCGTCGTGAGCATGCCCCTCCCCGGCCAACAGGGCGTTCCTCGATCTCGATCTCCCGGACGTGCACCGACGTAAGCTCGATTTTACCGGCGCCGAGCCGGATAGCGAGGACGGGAGCGAGAGCGAGGGCGGCGAGTCCGAGAGTGAGAGCGAGGATTGAGCTCGGCTTTCTCGCCGCCTCCTGCGGCCACTCAAGTACTCATGTTCTGAGCTCAGTTTTTTCCTTGTTTAATGACCCGCGCATGACCCCCTCCCCGTTTTTTTTTTCGGGCCATCATCCCGCCAGCACCTCTTTATGTACGATACGACTGTATTACGATGGTAAGTAGATCTACAACTCACTTTATATTTTCAATGGCTGCCTCAATCTTGTAACAATATTTACTCCAAACTATCATCTACATTGAAAAAAGGTAGAGCTTGGTACGATATGGGAGGATGCAACTAACGTGGCCCGAATCCCGCGAAATAAAGAGACTAGGTCGTACTACCGCTAGCCCAGGGTCGACTCTTGAGAAGATCAGTTATTCTACCGATTTGTCTTTTTTTTTTTTGGTGCTGTTCCGCCTTTGTCACTCTCTATGCGAATCCAGCGAAGGCGACGTTGATGCCTCACGGACAAGGTCAAGGTACTCAAGCTCGGTCTGTTTTCAAGTTCCGTCCGCATCTGGATGATCTGCATTATTCAGTCTACGACATGACACTGAGATAAGCAGGCATGTTACGAATGCTACGGACCTCAGCTCTAGGATGTGTACCGGACGTCTTCCAGAACGGTCTACAGTGAGCCGCGGCGGCGCTCGAAAAGGTCGAAACATATCGGGGCGCCCTACCGAGACGACCACGACCACGGAACCGCCGCACCGTCTGCAATTAATCATGTATTGAATAGCTTTGATGATGGATGGCTTTGAGAAATGCGGTGTGTGGTTGGGCTGGAGACGGTCGAGGTGGAGATGTGGCAGTATTCAGACAAGATAAGAGAGCTCGAGGAAATACGGGCCGTGTAGCAGGCTGAGCAGGCTCGGTAGTATGGAGTGAAATGGGCGAAAATTGCGCCGATACACTGGCGATACGCTGGCGATCCTACCCTGCGATCTTGGCGTGAAAATACCACCGTGTGAGTCGACAGAACCGCGGACACGAGGCCAGTCGCAGGGATCTCGGTACGGTTTAAGCGAGGAGAAGGAGGTGAGACAAGGACGTGAGTTGGGACACGATGGGTATCACAAATACGGCGCGAAAGAACCGCTGACAGTACGCAGTACTGGCGTGAGCAACGGTGGCCCGTTGGCCGAGCAGAGGCGTCCAGTCTGGTGAGAGTCGACGAGAAAGGACTTGCTGCTTACCAAGCGTAGCTCAAAGCCTTTTGACCTCAACCACGATGTCCTCCAAACGACCCCCTCGTCGCCGTGGCCGTGCTCCGCACGCCGACGACTCTGACGATGACGAGATTGTGCGGGCGGCGCAGACGGACTCAGAGGACTCGAACGACTCGATGGACGAGTCTGACTCGGACTCAGACTCGGAGCCTGTCTCGCGCCACCTTACCCCAAACACATCCCACAGCCCCGATGCAGACGAGAAACCGGCTACGTTCTTCGCTGCGACCCCGGCAGCATGGTCGGACATGGTCGACGACCCAGCCAGTCTCCCGGTCCTTACCTTCGGCGAGCTCGATGCCCACACCGTGCGCAAGGTCCGCATGGCCGTCGACCCTGTGTCAGAAGAGTCGGAGCCTGTTGCAGACGAGGCGGACGACGACGAAGCCCAGCCCATTGCGTCGTCGTCTCGCCACTCGCCGGCGCCTCCCGTCCCTTTTACTCGCCGCCCCCAGTCGCAGTCTGCGCGGCAGGCGTACCAGCACCGCCTCGAGAGCGATCCGTCCTTTGTCCCCGTAGTTGGCGAGTTCTGGGGCCACGATGATCGTCTACTCGACAAGGATCTTCGCAGTCTGAGTGGCTGGTGGCGCGGGCGCTGGCAGGGCCGCGGCCGCGGCATGTTCCCCCCTCGTGGCAGAGGCCGGGGCGGCTTTGCTGGGCCCGGCCAGAATCCCCTCGCCGCCCCCGAGGCTGAGCCGGCGCCCGAGTCGCCCCTCGACCGCACCTGGACCCACGATGGCTTTGAGGAGATGCGCCGCCGCGAGGACACCCGCGCACGCCCCCCGCAGCCGCACCAGCCCCCCGTCCTCCGTGGCGGCGCTGTCCGTGGTGCATCCTCTTTCCGCGCACGCGGCGCTCCCCCGGGACGCGCACTCGGCCGCACCTGGTTCACGATGAAGCCCGAGCACATGTGGACCAAGCAGCACGACGCCTTCCTCTTCTTTGACCCCGCGCTCAAAGCCCGCCCCGGCCACCCCCCTGGTGTGCGTGTGCGTCTCCCCGGTGGCACCCCAACCATCGTGCGCGCGCTGCCCCGCCCCTTCCGCGCCGCGAAGCCCGCGCAGAAAGGCCCCGCGGCTGCGGAGAACGACTTCGTCGTGCGCCTCCCGCGCGCAGGTAAGGAGCGCGCCGCACCGCCGCCCCCGCCGCCGGCGGCCAAGCCCGAGCCGGACGCATTCGTCGTCAAGCTGCGTCCCGCGCGCGCGCCGTCGCCCCCTGCCTCCGAGCCGGCGCCCGCAGCTTCGGCCCCCGCGAACCCGCTGCAGCCCGACGCGGACGGCTGGGTGCGCCCCGACCCCGCCGCGCTCGTCGCCATCTCGTCCCCGCCCGCCGGGCCCCCGCCCGCGCTCCCCGCCTTCTACCCCTTCCCGCCCCCGCCCCCGCCCGGCTTCGGCTTCCCCCCGCTGCCCAACTTTGCCAACAGCCCGCCGCCCAACTTCAGCCACACCCCGCCGCCTGGCTTCGGCACGCCCCCGGGCTTCAACGCGCCGCTGCCGCCGGGCGTGGGGCTCGACCCGCGCGGGATGCCGTACGAGCTCGCGAGCGGGCGGCCAGTATTCCTCCAGGCGCCGGTGTTCCCTGGGTTCATGCACGGGCCGAGCCACGGCCACGGCCACGCGCACTCGATGTCGCTCGGCCACGCGCCGGACCCCGCGCTGTTCGCGTTCCCGCGGCCCGCGCGCGTCGAGATCCGCGCGCCCGCGCCTGTGCCCGCGTCCGAGACAGGGCAGCAGCAGCCCGCGTCGCCGCAGGAGGGGAAGAAGCCTAAGCTGCGCACGGGCGCCGCGGCGTTCGTCCCCTCGCACGCGCCCTCGCCGTCGCAGCCGCAGGCGTACTTCCCCGCGCCGTACGAGGGCGCGAACGGGTACGGCGGGTACGTGCCCACGCAGTACTACTACCCGTACTACGGCTCGCCGCAGGAACAGCCGCAGCAGCAGCAACAGCAGCCCACGGGGACTGTGTATTATTAGACGCCTTGTCTCGCGTTCTTGGCCGTAACGTTATCCTATCTTCTTCAGTCTTCAATTTTCGTTCTCTCGTTGGCTCGTCCTAGTCCGCTGCAGTCCGCACATCCGCCCCTTCTCCGCTACATACATACCGCTACATACATACATACATACATCATACGCCCTACTCTACGCTACGCGCTACGCCCTTTTGTTCTTCTGTTGATTGGTTGGTTTGGTTGGTTTGTTATGCGATGTGATTTGGTGCGAATTTTCACTTGAGGTGGAGTTGAGAGAACGTGCTTTGGCCAACGGTTTATTTACGGACTTTGAATGTTATCAATGTACCGACTCGTATGTACTTATCAAACGGCGGTGATCCTCTCCACCATGGCCTCCAAATTCCTGTCCAGCCCCTCCGCGGCGGCTCTGAGCGGCTCGTTGTCCTCCAGCACGATGAGCGACGACGGCAGGTTGTACACGATCTCCGTCCCCGCACCGTCGGCCCCTTCGGTGATGAGCACGCGGAAAGGCACGTTGTTCGCCCCGCGTATGTTGTGCTGGAGGATGCCCCGCGCGGTGAGCGGGTTCCCGATCACGTACACCATCGCGCGCGGTGTGCGCGCCTCGTAGAACTGGAGCAAAGCGCCGAAGTTGAACTCGCCGAAGTATCTGTACAATGTGTTTGTGGGGGAGAATTTAAAGAGAAGGGAGAAGAGGGAAAGACGAACAGGAAGCCGCTGGGCCCGACGGCGCTGTGGATGCGCGCTTCGAGGTCGTCCTTCGTGGTGGCCCCGGGCGCCAGGGCCGGTGCGCCGGAGGCGGGCTTCGCGATCTCGGTGTCGAGGCGTGCGAGGACGGTTGACATGGGGAGGGTCGTGGTGGAGGTGACGACTTGGAAGGTGTGAGAGGTGGTGGTTGTGGGCATGGTCAAGGTCAAGGTCAAGCGGTGGTCCTCAAGGATGATTGTACAGCACAGGTAGCTCCAAGTTCTTGTGCAACGCAGACAAATCCAAGGTTAGCTTTATACCGATGCGAGGTGTACGTATCTCCGTCAACGTCGAAGAGCGGGAAAAACCACGTCTTAGCAAGATAGTGCCCGAGCCCGAGGCACGGGAGTAGACCAATACAATCGAACCAGTCGCTTTAGGGAAAGTGCAGACATGGCTGATCGTCCGAGGTCGATTCAATGTCCCGGGTAAATAGCTTGATCAAACAACGACTGTCTTTGATTTGTTCACAAATTCCGATAGACTGATTCTTGCCATGAGATGATGGCAAAGGACCAAGCGAGTTCTCGCGGTGCCTGGCAGTCTGTCTCAGAATATTGAAAGCAAGAAGAAATAGCGCTGCAAACAAGAAATTATAGGTACAACCTGGAGAGCCCGACTGGTACATTCGTCTTATCCGCGACCCCCACAGCCGCCAGCGCCAAATACAGCCCCGATAGTCCCCAAGCCAACGCCGATGATCCCGCCCACGGAAGCCCACCATCCCGGCGCCTTGATCGTCATCGCCGCCTGATCCAAGAGCGCGAACCAGCTTTTTTTGCTCACAGCGGGCCCGTAAAACACGCGCTGCGCCCACGACGCCGTCGTCCCTGAAAAACAGATCAATAACGTCGGCGTCGAGGCGTCCAGACCGTACGCACCTTTCACAGGCCCGGTTGGACCGAACCCAAAGAGCCCGAGGAGCGGGCGGAGGAGCCAGTAGTCGGGGATGAGCACCACCGCGCCCGTGAAGAGCAGCGCCTCGAGCAGGTCTGGATGTTGCTCGACGAGGTCGCCTGGGGAGCGGTTAGACAACGAGTGTAAAACAGAAGCGCGAGCGCCACCCACCAAGAAGCACGACGATGGTCTCGACCGCCGGGCGCATGGCACCGTCCCAGTGCTGCCGTGCGCGCTCCTCGTCCATCCCGTATTTAACGCATACCCCCATGAGCGCCGCGCCTGCCTTCTCGAGCGCGACGCCGACCGCCTCCCGCCGCTCCGCGTGCCCGGGCGCCTTCTCCGGCGCCGGGAACAGCACGCGCAGCTCCTCGAGCACCGCCGCGAACGCGCGCTCGAGGTCCTCCGAGATGGCGTCGACGAACTGCAGCGTCGCCGAGGTGTGCAGCTCCTCGTGCAGCGCCGCCGCGCCGCGCACCAGCGCGTCCATGCGCCCCGTGAACTCGCCGATCTTCTCGCGCACTTCCTGCGACGTCGCCTCGGCGTCCTTCAGGAGCTTGTCGCCGTAGCGCCGCGCGCGGTCGCCGAGCTCGCGCGCGCGCTGCCAGAAGTCCTCCGGGTTGAGCTCCTCCGTGCGCAGGCGGTCGGCGAAGACATACTGCTGCGTGAAGTCTAGAAAGGATTGAGCACCAAGATCATCGACTCAAGGATGGGACGGACGTTGGACAACCCCTGTGAACACCTATCAAATTATCTGCAGACGGAGTGACAGATAGATATACGCACCAGGGATACTTGCGGCTACATTGGCGGGGAAGTAGGCGGCTGCGACGGGGCGCACGTCGCCGAGGGATAAGGCGCAAAGTGCCGCTACGACTGGGAGGGAGATTGTCTTGAGCTGCATGGTGGGTTGGAGAGAAAGGTGATGCAGCTCCGTCTCTGTCTTTATACCCGTTCTACGATCGAAGGTCTAATATTGACCTCGTAGGCGCCTATTGCTGTTACATCCGGCGCCTATGAGTGCTAAAGAAGTCATTCATTCCGAAGGGTACGACAGGAGCAGATAGGCGTTGCATGCATTGGTGGCCCAGCAAAAATTGTGGACTTGGTGAGGCCCGTGTCATGATGTCGCCGCAGAAAAAAGTACAACGGAGAGTGTCCCATAATACAACAGTGAGATAGTGGGCGCCTCCATCAAAACAGGGATCTGAGTTAATATGTACGGCATCAGAACAGACGGCATCTTCGCACTGCCCGCAGACTCGTAAACTGGCGCCGCGCTGGCTCTGAGTCTGAAGATCAAGCATTGTGGCGAGACGTCTAGTCGAGTTGCGCGGTGTTCGAGTCGACAAGCAAGAGTTCGGCTAGACGCCCGCCAGCGTCTGTACAGTGGATACGAGAGATTGGAGTTTGGCGGCTTCTCAAATCGGGATCCGGGAGGAGGGCGAACGGGGCGAACGGCAGCAGGCATTTGGTGATGCCGATATTTGCCCTAGCCAAACAACTCCTCCTCAGGCTCCGTTTCGTACTCTCGGCTCGGTGCAACCACCATGGCGACTGTATGTGTTATGTCCACTCATCTTTCCGAGATGAACGATATACCAGTCCAGCGACATACCCGTCCACCGCAAGAGCGATATCATCCGCTGGACGCCTAAAGGTCCCTACGATATTTACATCATCACTATCAACGGCATCAACTACGTCTGCAAAACTACCTCCAGCTCGCGGGGTGGGTGTAGGCTGGACGAAGAACTGGCCAACTACGAACTCGCCAAAAACTCCAAATACATTCTGCCCATTCGCGGTCTCGTTCAAGACAACGGGGCTATTGTAGGTTTCCTTCTGCCATATCTCGGGGCAAACTCCATTCTGTGGCACCCAAAGGAGTGGGGTTCGGAGGATAAAGAGATTCTCTCCGCAGCGTTGATGGACGCCGTCCACGACGTTGTCGTTAAAGCCGGCGTGCTTCTTACAGACTTGAAGAACGAGAATGTCCTACTTGGACCGGACGGGGTGGTACTCATTGATTTGGACTCGAGAGGGAGTTCCTATGCATGGGGTAATCCTAGAGGTGACAGAACTGTGCGAACGTTGGGATCTACGCTCTCTGCACTGTGGCAAGAGGTGGACATGCCTCATCGCGAACCCTTCGAGGGCACACCGACCTATATTGTGGAGATGATCATAGAATGTGCCTATCAAACGGCCCCGACTTCAGTGGACGACCTCTACACCCGGTATCGCCCCAGGATGGTCGTTAATACATCATCGGTTCTATATGAAAGGCGTCAGCGCACTCATGATCTGGACTGGGATGGAAATCCTTTGATGGTGTACGAGGTTTGCTTGCGGCACCATCCCCTTCTCACAGTGTTGTTTTCAGCACGCCTAATCAGTAAAAGAGGCGGATGGACCCAAGGCGACACTTGTTTTGAAATTTTGCTGCACCTCAGGCAGGTCAAGAAAGTCCTCGGTTCACGGACAGAAGGGAGGGCTCCCGCTAACCCCTAGGGAGGAAGGGAGTGCTTCAACTGAGCTCATAATATCAATTCAGTTGCCAAGATACCATTGCAATAGTCTTTTTTGCAGAATATGACTGTTGGTCATGCCGAAATACGGACAGACATCTGTCCCTGCCTGCTCTTCCGGAGATTGGTGGGATACTTATGTGTAAATAACTAAGTGCAGGCAAAGATGTTTTGGTCGTCGTTTCCATTCCGATCTCGATCTGAGTACATATGAGACATTCAGCGGGCCGTTCGGTGTATGATGGGAGTGGGGAGCCTAAAGGCAAACGTCACCGTAGACTTGGCCGGTAGACTCCGGGGATATTGGGTCTAATCCTTCCGAGGAACGTATCTTGGCACGATGCGATGGAGGGCAAGTAACGCCGCTTCTTTCCCTATGAATTTTTGTAAACTCACCTCGACCAGAGAACACCTATCGCAGACATCCATCATCGCCATTGCTCTCAGCGGACTTGTTCACACTACCCCGGTATTTTTACTCACAGTATGATTGCGCTTCTCGATTGTATGCGCATGCAGGGCCACGGGGAGGACTTTCACGACAAATTCGGTGATGCCCCAATCGGACGAGAAACCCTTGCCGTCCTCCTGCCCCCGCGTTTGGCGGAGTCGCTGGGCTGGTTTTCTCTATCTTCGGCTGTATTTCCACTCTTTCGAAGAGGGTAGTACTTTATACTGGTGGGTCAAACTATGTAGGCCGTCGCGCCTAAGACCCATCTCATTCTTGATTTAGAACTTGATAGCGATTCATCTCCTTTCAATCTTTAAACGGATCGCGGAATCTGCGGTATACGCTCCAGTTTGAGCCCTCTAGTTCTTTTCCTTTCAAGAACCACAATGAGGAACGAGTTCGTAACGTCGGGCCGTCGGTCTAGAGAGGCTGAACCAGACATGTAAATGGACGGCAAATTCTCACGGTTCAAAACGGATTACGGACACGGATCAAATCGGAAGCTGCCCTAGAAAGCTGAACGACATGGACCGCCGTAGCCCATCCAAGCGTGCTCGGATTCGCATCGAGCGTGTGCTCTGGATGTGATTTCCGAGTGAGCCTGAGGTGTTGTCTAGACAGACGCTATAACTATATCAGCTCATTCCTCGATCGTTATAGGCAGGTACCACATTTTCGGGTTTATGAGTTGATGAATTAGTAGACGCACTGCAGTCAGAATGTCTGGTCCTGGATTTCAGTCCAATGTCTTGTCATGAGCGACCCCAAAATCGGATTACGACGTCAAGGTTGACCTAACACCATTATAATCGCGTCAGTGGACACAAAAGCGAAGGGCTGAGGACGTGGAGATGGACATGCCCACTGGCCCACTCAGCGAGATCAAGGCAAAGGCGACGGTCGGTGACAACAGAGACGAGCCAGAAGTGGAGATTCCCATCGGAGCGCCCAAAAACGTCAAGGCAGGGGATGGTACCATCGCCGATCACCGATTTCGGCTGGATCGCACCTATTTTGCTTGATCTCAGACCGCTGAGGCTGACGGTGAGAAAAAAAGAATTATGGCTCCCATACATAGGTAAGCAATTCTTTTGATTAATATCCCGAGCAACCTGCACCAGAAAACTCAGGTCACGCAGCCGGTCACTAGGGAGGAAAGGCGCGAGGGGTGTTGAAACTGGGAGGGGACCGCAGCCTCAGTCTTGCTTGGAGGTCGGGATCAAAGATGGTTTTTCTCTTGGGACGGGGTCGGGCAGCGTTTTACAAGACAAGGCACTTTTTTTTTTGGACTTGAGGCCCGTTGAGTTTCGCATAGCGCGCACGGACCAAGACGCGGTCACGAAAAATCACGATATTTTGATGGGAATCAAAGCAGAGCCAAACATCACGTCGCCATAAAAGGCGTGGCTGTGGCTGACCAAAGCATCTTCCTCTTTCCCTTCTACCACCACCACTGGCGCTCACTTCTTACCCACCTGTCCTCTCCACCTTCGACCTCGTCCTCAAGCACGCTTCAAGCTCGTCGTTGTGACCATCAGGTGGGTTAGCTGCTTTCTGATTTCAATTGTGGGCGGCATGTATCTCGTAGAGGGCGCATCATTGGGCCAGAGCCTCCATGGTTGGGCGCAGGATGATGGCGTGTTACCAATCCCTCCCCGGGGATCACGGTTCATCTAGCTCTCATGTCCAGCAACCAGCGCTGTCGGCATTCTGGTCCGCGGTGTGCCTAACCTTGTCCTTTGACGAGGGTGCGCCCTGCTCCATGTTATCAGGCTTTGGGTGGTTCCCATCGTGGATGCCCTTTGGCAGATCCTCAACTTTCGCACTCTCAAGCTGTCCTTTCGTTTGTCTTTTGGCGTAGCGTAGCTGTATCTAGTCGTCTGTAGCTTTCAATCTACCTTGTTCACCGCTCCCTCTTGTGTGTTTGCGCATCACATGTGACTTGCTCTCTTCCTCTTTCCTCCACCATTCCTTCGCCGCTCTTCCTCTCGCTCTCTCAGTCTGGTCCCATCGACAAGCGCACAAGTCAAGGTGTGTCCTCGCCGTTCTCCCTTTCGTCACTGCGTCCACCCTCAGCGTGAATTGCACGCCGTTTGCCCCCTGGCGAGCACCGTCGACGCCGGCTCAAACACGAACTCGCCGTGGGCCATTCTTCGCGAGGCGGGTACACCAACTTCAGTAATCGTCATGCTATACTTGATTTAGATCAGGAGCTGGTGCGGTCCCCAAGACCTGCAGAACCTCCTTCTCGTCAACCGTCTGTGCCGCAATCTCCTCGTCAAGAATCATTACATCTGGTGCTTGTCGCGAGCAACGATCCACCTAGGCGTTCCCTTGCCCGCACTTGCGACCAGTGAGGTGTTTTTCAGTACTGGTTAACTTCTCTCCCTCGCAGCCTTTGATTTTCTTGCTCGAATGGCTGGGCGGTACGTCCTTGGATCTCTCAGTGGCTGCCCATTACTAAAGGAGTTTTTTCACCGCTGTGGTTGCAGATTATCACACCGCGATGTGCTCTCGTACGGGTTCAAGCAGGGAGAACCTTGAGGAGAGCAGCGCGGCCGCGGACTGGAGCGCGCATTCGATCGTTCAGACCGCGTCGGAATGTCGAATCGCTCAATGTCAAACGGCGGCTTGCCTCTCGGCTCACAGCCCTCCAACGCCAGCATAGTAGCCCAAGTGGTCATGATTATGCCAGACACTCGGGGTACGGAAGCGGCTATCTACAACGCCCGAGCTACACTTCCCCGGCGGGGCGCATTACATACCCTCAAGATCCATGGATGCAGTACCGCGACTCTACTAGTCGGCCTAGCTCCTCGCGCGCTTCGTCTCCCGTGCCCTCGTACGCACTCGGCACGTATGGATGCAGCTATGGATATGCTCCCTCCTCGACCTACACACCCTCCGCGCACCACTCGCATAGTGGGTCGTCGCGATACAGCAGTCATAGCTACTCCAGGTCCGGGTCCTCAACGGGTTACGCCCCGCAGTCCTGTTACGAGAGCGACGATGAAGACTATACACATGTAACCGCGCCGTCGTCTGTTGCCGAGTCGGAGCCTCACTTCGCAAGCGGGTATGCCGAGGCGGCTTTCGTCGTTGAGCCGTCGGATTCGGGCTCCGAAGCATCTTACTCGGAGGAGCACAGTTCGTACGGCGACTCCGAGTCCGAGCGCGGCGATAGCGGTTCGGGGTATCCGGGTTCTGAGGGCGACAGCGTTTATTCGGAGGGCGCGGACGACGAGTATGATGACTAGACAGACGCATTGGCTTGTAGGTACTTTTGTTCCTTGATGTCAAAACACTCCCTGCTTGGTAGGCGTGAGCCTGATTTGGAACCACGACGTCGTCTGCCCGGAATGGAAATCTATCACACGGAGACACGGCAAATCCAGGCAGAGAAAGTCGATATGGTCAATATGGTATGCATCTAGAGTACATTTGAGATATAGAGAGACAGCCGCTCGCTCTGCTTCGCTCTGCTTCGCGCTGTCTTCAGCGGCTTCGAGCGGGGGCAGCCGTCTTGAGCCAGAAAACTCTCCTTTGAAATCAGCCTGCCAATGACCGACTGAAGATTGACACTCCTGTGTGTTCATTCTCGAAAGACTATCCGAGTCTTGGAGAAAAGTCTGTGGTCGCAGAGGTCAAGCTGAAGCTAGAAGTCCCGGTCAAGATTTCTTCTGAATTCAAGTCTGAGAATGCTCCGCGCTTGTTGAAGCACAGAAGAGCCTTGAAGAAGACTCGTATCACACCGATAGAGTGTCCCGGAGCGTTGGATGTATCCTTCCACAAGTTTCGAGACTGTCCGGGCCCGTGTGGCGGTGCATACAGTGGCTTTGCACCTGCCAGTGGTGTGACTCGAAGTCAGGCCTTTGTCTTTCCCTCCACCACCAGTATCGTCGTCGTCGGTGGTCTTGAAACGCGTTGCTGGCTGTATCGCGCGGTCGCTAGCTTGAGCGAATCAAAAACCGAGAGGTAGGCCCATGCAAGCTTTGCTAATGCCCGTTGTGCTGCACAGGGTCTTCACAGTTCCTTCTGGTTCTTATTCGACCCTCGAGGACATACATCCCTTGTGTCGAATCGGCTCCTCTACCTTCTTCAGCAATGGCATACTTGCAGCCTTTCCCTTTGGCCGCGCCGCAGGTGCAAAAGGTCCAAGCACCTTCGTATGGGCCCGACCTCAGTGTCCGCCTCATCTGTCCCGAATGCAGAGACCCGAACCCGGAAATCGCTGAAGAGTTTGGTAGCGGAGATCTCGTTTGTAGAAACTGTGGCTTAGTACTGGGCGACCGTATCGTTGATACACGGAGCGAATGGCGGGTGAGTAACGTGTGGCGTGGCGTTGTGTGTACTCCCTGCTGACACGACTCGATTTCAGACTTTTGCCAATGACGAGGGCGACGACCCGTCTCGTGTTGGTGCGGCCTCGGATCCTCTGATGGAAGGGCGGGAACAGCTAGACACTGTAGTCAGCTTTCGTGATGGAGGGTCAGGAATGCTCGAGAATTGCAACGTGCAGCCTCGCGCGCTCAGAGCTCGCGCGCGGAGCGTAATCTTCTACCGCGTTCCGCGATATATCAAGCTGGTGTGATCAATTCCTCCCTCCCAAAAACTATTAGCGACATCGCGAAACAGTTGTACAAGCGCTCCGACGAGGAGAAGCTGCTACGGGGGAAACCCCTCGATGCGGTCATTGCCACCTGCATCTTCAATCGCATGTCGACAAGCTCACGTCCCCCGTACTTTCCGAGAGATATGCAACTTGACGCATGTGTCGACAAAGATTCTTGGGCGGTGTTGCAAGGCCCTCGAGCGGGCGTTCAATCTTACTCCGGGGGCCTCTGCAACCGCCTCTACCCCCTCCCCGTCATCTGGCCCCGAAAATCTGCTCGTCAGATACTGCAATCATCTCGATCTCCCTGCGAACGTCCAGTCCATATGCTCCGACATCATCGTCGAGGCGCGGAAACACGGGATTGCAGATGGGAGGAGCCCAGTCCTCCATCGCTGGCGGCGCGATATTCTTCACCTCCAACCTTCTGGGCAAAACCAAATCGTTGCGGGACATCAGCGCTGTGGCGGGGGTTAGCGAGGGGACGATCAAGCTGGTCTACCGGTTGTATTATAACGAGAAGGAGAAGCTGGTGAAGAAGGAATGGATAGACGACGGGAAGGCCGACCTCTCCCGTCTTCCCTTTGAGTCAAATCGGTGATCGTGTGGAGTGTGGTACCCATGTCTTAGGTTACTTGTAAATTATGGTGGATTCGTAAATATAAAAAATGTAATATGCGAGGGGACTCTGGCCCTGTTCCCTTCCACGATCATTACCAATTATCATACGGTATAAATTACTCGGAACGGTGCTATGACGAAAATAGCTTGTCAATCTGTGCTTTGTACACATCCTGCGAAGGAAGGGGACAGTGAATATTCATATTATGGGGTTACCGGACGACATAGAGGATTGAAGTCATTGAGTTGTTTTATAGCCTTTTCGACCTCCTGCACTGGCAGTGCCTTTTGAGGAAATTTGAAGTCTGAGTCGTAGTAGTCCGGACAAAAGAAAAATTGGACCCATGTCAGTGCCAGAATCCGGACAAAACCCGGGATCTCCCAGGAGGCAAAGTCCAGACGAATTTTTTTGAAGGGCCAAAATCGGGAACGGACCTACCAACCGACAATCGCCGGTCCTGGTACTAGCGACGCGACAACGACACGACGAAGTGTGACCATTCACGTGCACGTAACGCGACGCGGTTTTGTCCTTCACATCGTCCACTAATAGATCGGGAACTGATCTCTCGTATGAAGAGAATCGATCATAGAGACCGGTCGATCTGGTTCACAAACAAAAACGTAAGTTTCGGTTTTGTGCTCTGTGTACCAAAAATGTCGCCGATTTGAACAGGTGAATTGCTGTCATCTGAACTACTTACGCCATCTCTGTTCGCAAAATGGCTTTTATAATTGAACACTTAGTCGGCGGTGGAGAGCTGATGCGTTTTGTGCAGCTCCCCCGGCGGGGGCCGCGCAGTATGAGCGGTAGTACCGTTTCCACTGCGCAATAGTGCGGATCGGCATCCCCTGCGCCGCCTCTGCGTGCCTGTGCACGACGTCGGGTGTGAAGGCGGTATCGATGTAAAACCCTCCCTTTGTTCATAATCAGGTTCGGAGGTTGACATGGAATATCGATCTCTTATACGCCGCGTACTTCCATTGTATTAGCGCCCGTGGGATATTGGCCATAGAGAAAGGAAACCGAGTTCCGAAATTGACTGTGGTCGAAGATAAAGAGGATCTCCATCAACTTGCGTGAATAAACTTCGAGAACTCCCAAGTTCTTGATATGTTCGCCAGAGCTGAAGATGTGGCCCTGGAAGAGGCCAGAGGCCGGAGATTATTGAGTTTTTACCATTTCGCGCATCAGGAATGAGGGACCGCTTGGACGACCAACGGACGATACTGGCTGGAGCGCAAATTGAAAGAGTCAGAGACGGTGACGAGAAATCACGATTTGATGGGATCAAAGGAGAGACAGTGGCTGTACACACTGCTTCTAAGACAAGTCTAAACACAGTAAGTCGAGGTCAGTCGATTGTAGCTTTTCGTACCTAGGCAGAGAGTCGGTGGATTGTACCTTTTTGCACTTCTATTGAGCTTTGCAAAGGGTTGATCGGCCGACTTCGGCTGGGCCGAGATCCTCGAGATAACCTATGACGCGTCTGGCGAGCTCTGCGATTATGGCCTGCACTGCACACTTAAACAGGCCCTACGTAGTGTGCCTCCGCCGACGGTGAGTGTAGATCCCCGGGGTACCTTTGCAGACCTACACAGACCCAGCCTAGATTTGTCTTAAACGCAGTGGACAGGCTTCCTCTTTCTATACCACCACCATTGACTTCCGGGGCCGGTATGCCAAAGTGGAGTGGTTCGAACATACATCCGAATTATAAGTAAACCGGGAGAGAAGAGTGATTCTGTGGGGACTCTCTTACTTTGCCACCGTGACCATGCCCACTTACGCCGCCCCCTCCCTTCCGTTGACGGATCCCTGCTGCAATCCTTTGAGTTCCATGCCACGACGAATCCGCATCACCCGCTCTTCAGATACGACTCCGCCTCAGCGAGCGAGGGTTATGAAGATATCACCTGCGTCAGGCCGTGACGATGTTTGATACAACGGCCAAGATCATTCGAGATCGGCTTGGTGGCGGTGGCACCGTCGACTGCACGTCTCCACCCGTAGTGGGAATTCTCGCGTCCACTGGTGCGTCCCACGCTCCGATCGTTCTATCAAAAAAATATTCATTGATTCCCAGGCGCTATCCTCTACGCGTCGCTGATCTTCGGCACGATACGCGCAGGATGCACGGTATTTCCCCTCTCAACCAGAAGCTCTGACATCGCCATCGCGCACCTTATCACCGAGTCTGGCGTCAAGTACCTGCTCGTCAGCCAAGACGCCCACATGCAAGAGATCGCGCGCAAAGCAAATACCATACTACATTCGAAAAATGTCCACATCAACATAGTCCCGATCCCTACCTACGAGGAAATCTCCACCGACGAGCACTCGGATCTCGATGCCCTTCCCCCTGTGCAGACTATAGGTGATGAGCGCGTCATAATCATTGCACATTTCATCACGGTAACTATGCTACAGTCATGCCAGTCATGTTCGTCATGTTCAACGCTCAGCAACGAATTCAGGATCTACATCATTCCCCAAGGTCATTCCCCTCACGCACAAGTACTTGATAAGAAACAGTGCACCGCGTACGGCGGTTTAATCCGAGGCGACTCAAGAATTAACTTCTATTGGCTTCCAGGATTGGCTGATTTCAGCACCAGGATACAATCAACTCACGGTAGTGCAATGTTTCGTACGTTCCCCCCCCATTCATTGGACTAGACTTAATACGACGGGTGTCGGGGGTTCCTCTCCGTTATACGAGCCGTAAATTCCCATCCTTAACTCAAACAGCTTGATGCCATCCAGAATTAGGCGTACAGCGGTATGACCATATCGCTCTTTCCGCCCAGTACAAACGCGGTCATTGCCACCCCAGAACGACTGCTGGCGTCCGCACTGGCGACTAAAAGCACGACTATAGTGTGCCCGCCCATGTTTCTCGAGGTAGGCTTCGCTTGCTTACTTTCCCCGTCATTTAAACTGGAGCTATGTCTATTATGTTAGCACTGGGTAAAAGACCCCTCCAGTATCGAGAAACTTCGAACCTTCTCTCGCGTTGTACGTCTCCATCCAACTCAACGCGAGCACTTTCTCACATACGGGCCTTAGTCCTTCGGTGGGGGTCCGCTTGCCCAGCCCGTGGGATATTCTAGACGAAAATGGTGTATCATTAATGACGGTATATGGAATGTGCGCACCATATTACACTTGAAGTCCGCATCATCTAAATATTCCGTGCCCTTTTCTGCACGCAGCACCGAGGCCGGCGCCTTATCACAGTATGCTCCGGGTAGAAGTTCATTTTTAACGCACTTGTGCACCTGCTGATCACACGCTGTGACCCAGAGACACCCCATACAGACGGCTGGCAATACTTCCAGGTGCGCGCCGCGCCGCTGCGGCCAGAATCCATTATAACTCTTTTTTCAGTTTCTCGCATCAACCGATGCAGTGCTTGTCCCAATCGACGGTGACCACAGCGGGTTATTGTTCCAGCTAATAGTCAAGGTGGCGCATGCACATCTCGCGCAGTGACGTGACGTATCTCTGACCGAACGTAGCAATGCGCGACGAATTGTCTAGCGCTGTCCAGCATGGAGATGGACGGTGTCCCTGCATTCGACACGAAGGACATCGTCCAACGCCACCCGACAAATCCGAAGTTGTACAGAGTGTATGGGCGAGTGGGTGCGTTTGAAATATACCGCGTTGCCGTTGGTGTTCTCATCAGAGATTAGACGACCAGATTATGCACTCGGTAAGGATGCCCGCAGCTCCTTCGTCTTTACTCATGAATAGTTAATTAATTGCGCGTGAGCAGAACGGGGAGAAGACCAATCCTGGGCCTATAGGTACGCAGTATTTTAGTTCCCAGGGATATGTTGCCTATGCTCGGCAGAGCAAATTCTTGTGCGAGATCCCCTCATAAAGGCCGCTATCATGTTCGGTCGCGAACGGCCTCACGCCGGCGTTATCATCACTCCATCGGAAGACGTGGACTTAAATCATTCCGGGATGCCATCTGGTAGTACTTGGTAAACCTTCGGTTGAATTGACAAGCTGACCATGCTTGCTACAGGTCTACCGTCAACAAGCAAACAACTTCGCACCGAGCCATTCGCGAATATTCAAAGATGTAAGTGGAATGCAGCGTGCTTGGAATCCTTTCCGATCAAACATCTCGCAGATGATAGTACTAGCCAAGCCGTCTCGGCCGTTCCAGGTGACGGCAAAGGGTACGCCGCGCCGGCAGGCGATTCTCGATGATTATACCCAGGACATCGACGCGGCATACACTGCCTTTGACAACGGCGCCATCGGCAGTTCCCCAAGCGCGCGGCGAAATTTCCATGAACGACGCGCTGGAGATCGTGCGGGGACACGTCCGCACTAATGTCGGACCCAGCATCTCTGACCAAGATAACATATTCGATGCGGGCTGACAGGTACGCACCGTAACCCACCGCTTCAATCCTCTTCATCGAAAGGACCTTTAGTCTTCTCGCGGCGCGTATCCGGCGGGACATCATGCAAGCCCTCAGCGGGCGCGTTCCAGATACCATCGTCCAGGCCGTGCCAAACGACATTGTATTCACGTCCCCCACTGTCGCGCAGCTGGCGTCGTTCGTCTACGGTATCCTGATCTGCGCGGCGGCGGTGCCCCAGACGGGGGATACACCTTATAAAAATGTCCCCCTCTCGATCCTCGACAATAAGGATAGCACGATCGTGCGCCTGCGGGAATCCGCAGCGGGCGAGCCGCCGCTTATCCTCGTCCATGGTGCGTGCTGTGCAGGCCCTAGGTTACGGTGCTGATGTTCCTTCTGGCAGGCGGCGACGGTTTTATATTTGTTCATCTACATGCAGAAGAACTTTCGGACCGGGCTGTGGGCGATCCAAGTCACTAACGAGACGCCGCGCACAAGCTTCGTTGCCCAGACGGACTTTTACTATCGGAAGATCAAGGTACGTAGAATTTTCGTTCCGCACTGTTGAAAGGGGTGGTTACATATTGTGTTCTGATTCTAGGAAGCGCAACCCACGGGGCCGTATCGCGTTGGGGGGTACTCCGCGGGCGGCTTCATGGCGTGCCGTATCGCGAAGCTGCTGGAGGCCCACGGCGACGAAGTCATTCAACTCGCAGTCATCGATAGCTCGCCCTTCCTGAGCATCGCCCCGCGGGCGGACTCCGCACCCACGCCAGAGACGGATTTCGCCGACCCAGAGACCTTGCACGCACACCATGAGCGCGCGGTGCGGGGGCTTTGCAGCGTGATGCGTGGGTACAAGAACCCGTGGTGGCCCAAGTTCTCTGAATGCGCCTGGAACGGTGGAACGGCCGCATGCGCGCGGAGGAGATGTCAGAGCTAATGGCGCGGATGTATGAGAATCTGATTGAGGGTATGTCCCCGCGTTCGAGTTTGTCTTGAGCCTCGCGGGTGAGCGGAAGGGACACGCGGACGTTGTGCGCGGGTGGTTGCGTGGATGAGGGAGGTAAAGGCGCCGGTGACGCTGCACAAGGCGTCGCGCGGCGTCATCATGGGCGTTGCGCCTGAAGCGAGGAAGGAGTGGTGGGCGTTGGGGCTGGACTGGTGTTGCGAGGATCTGCGGGTGGTGGAGGTGGAGGTGGATCACCTTGATACATTGCTTCGCGACGACCTCGTCGAAGATCTCCAGAAGGTAGTCACCTAGTGGTGGTCAGTGTACAACAGAGTGATTATGGTCAGTGGCGGTGAGAATTTCACAACGGCACCCAGCAAGTAGTTCTGAGGAGTAAATTATGCCCCTGCAAGTGTGTTCTGTGGGAGTTCAACCCACGGCTCCACGGTTCTTCCAAGATTCATCGAAGTGGCAACGAGTCAGGGACAAAATCGACGGCAAATTCTCACGGTTCGAAACCGGATTACGGATACGGATCAAATCGGGAGCTGCACTAGAAAGTTGAACAGCATGCCGCCGTAGCCCATCCAAGCGCGCTCGAATTCGGATTAAGTGTGTGCTCTGGATGTGATTCCCGAGGTGTTTTGGCCAAACTCTGCTAAACTCTTCTGGTGTTTCTCCCCAAGCGAACAATTCCTTCTGTGGCCCGTGGGCAGGCCCTATGGACTTAGTAGTGTCTATAACAATACCAGCTCGTTCCTCGCTCGTTATAGGCAGGTACCAAATTTTGGGGATTATGAGTTGATGAATTAGGAGACGCACTGAAGTCCGCGTGTCTGGCCCAGGTGCATGGATTGGTATAATTTCAGTCCAATGCAGGACCTTGTGTCTTCTCTCGCCATGAGCGACGCCCAAAAAATCGGACTACGACGTTAAGGTTGACCCAACGCCATCGCTTTTAGGGACATAAAACGAAGGACTGTCAGCAAACCGAGGATGTGGAGATAGACGTACCGACCCCACTCAGGAGTCAGCAAGGTCAAGGGAAAGGTGACGGTCGGCAACGACAGCAATGAGTCGGAAGTGGAGATTTCCCAGAACTCCCAGTTAAATTACCATACACCCTCAACTTACTTTACAGTAGAGTACAGCCGCTGTAGCTATCCCTAGCTAGGTACGGTTACCCGATGAACATCAAATCATCGGAGCGCCCAGAAACGTCAAGGTGGGGGAGGGGGCCATCGCGCAGCACCGATTTCGGCTGGACCGTGCCTATTTTGCTTGATCTCAGACCGCTGAGAGATGAGAACAAAACTTATGGCTCCACGTAGGTAAGCAACTACTTGAAGTAATATTCCAAGGAACCTGCGCCAGAAGACTCAGGGTGTCACGCAGACCGTCTAGGAAGTGAAGGCGCGGGGTGTTCAAATTGAGAGGGGAGAAGGTCTACCGTCTTGCTCGGGGCCGGCGGGGAATGGCTCTCGCATGGGTGATGGTTTTTCTCTGGGACAAGGGCGGGTAGCACTTTTACAAGACAAATTTGACTCTCGAGGTCGTCGAGCCCGTTGAATGGAGTTTTGCATAGCGCGCACGGACCAAGACGCGGTCACGACAAATC
This sequence comes from Mycena vulgaris, assembly GCA_029204335.1. Classification (NCBI taxonomy): domain Eukaryota; kingdom Fungi; phylum Basidiomycota; class Agaricomycetes; order Agaricales; family Mycenaceae; genus Mycena; species Mycena vulgaris. The sequence continues at coordinate 91,379 of JARGYA010000496.1, forward strand.
ACAATATTTTGATGGGAACCAAAGTAGAGCCAAACATCACGTCGCCATAAAAGGCGTGGCTGTGGCTGACCAAAACATCTTCCTCTTTCCTTTCTACCACCACCACCACCACTGGCGCTCACTTCTTACTCATCTGCCCTCTCCACCTTCGACCTCGTCCTCAAGCACACTTCAAGCTCGTCGTTGTGGCCATCAGGTGGGTTAGCTGCTTTCTGATTTCAATTTCATTGTGGGCGGCATGTGTCTCGTAGAGGGCGCATCATTGGCCAAAGCCTCCATGGTTGGGCGCAGGATGATGGCGTGTTGCCAATCCCTCCCCGGGGATCACGGTTCATCTAGCCCTCATGGTCGGTTATGTCCAACAACCAGCGCCGTCGGCATTCTGGTCCGCGGTGTGCCTAACCTTGTCCTTTGACGAGGGTGCGCCCTGCTCCATGTTATCAGGCTTCGGGTGGTTCCCATCGTGGGTAACATTAGTGCATGTTAGAAGTTCCATCAGGAATGGACCTAACTTTCACTCGGTACCTCGTTGACGACGTTGTACTGATGCCCTTTGGCAGATCCTCAATTTTCGCGCTCTCAAGTTGCCCTTTCGTTTGTCGTCTGGCGTAGAGTAGCTGTATTTAGTCGTCTGTAGCTTTCAATCTACCTTGATCACCGCTCCCTCTTGTGTGTTTGCGCATCGCATGTGACTTTCTCTCTCTTCTTTCCCACCATAATTCCCTCGCCGCTCTTCCTCTCGCTCTCTGGTCCCATCGACAAACGCACAAGTCAAGGTGTGTCCTCGCTGTTCTCCATTTCGTCGCTGCGTCCACCCCCAGCGTGAATTGTGCGTCGTCTGCCCACTGGCGCACCGTCGACCCCGGCTCAAGCACGAATTCGCCGTGGGCCAATCTTCGCGAGGCGGGTACACCAACTTCAGCAACCGTCATGCTCTTTTCGGGCTTTTCGCTGGATGTCGTACTGGAAGTAAGCGAGCTTTCGCGCCCAACGCCTCGACCGTTCATACTTTGATTTAGATCATGAACTGGTGCGGTCCTCAAGACCTGCAGAACCTCCTTCTTGTCAACCGTCTGTGCCTCAATCTCCTCGTCAAGAATCAGTATATCTGGCGCTTGTCGCGAGCAACGATCCACCTAGGCTTTCCCTTGCCCGCACTTGCGACCAGTGAGTTGTCCTTTATCCGCGCCGTCTTCAATGGCAGACCCTGTACGGTCAGTGTCGAACTTCTACTTCGTCGCCTGTCCCTCACACTCTACAGGTCTGCCATCGGACCACCAGCGAGTTGCCCTACTCGTTCTCTCTCGACATCCGCATCTGTTCCGTAAGCCATGGCTCCCGGTCGCGACCCAGCTCTGATTGGACCTAGGCGGCTTGTTCCTTCTACCTCCTACGCGTTGCGCCCTACGACGTCGACGAGTTCATCGCGTAGGTCTCGGCCCTTTGGATGATTTTCATGACCTGATCCTCCCCCAGATCGGACCCTGGAGCGATTTTCGTCGACAAGCCTGAGGACTTGAATGATTCTGACTCCGAGACACTTATGCTTCAGTCGCTCCCATACCTGGAGTGGTCAGCAAGTAAGATGGGTTCTTATTTCTCCATCGCATCTGCTCACTCTTCCAGATTGGCCTCTATACCGCCCCAGCGTCGTTCATAGCGAGTTGATCGCGTTCGAGGAGGCCACCGATCTCGCCGAGCTCGAAACTGTGCGTCGTTCTCTTCAATTTCTGTCGCTGTACCAACGTTTGTATTCAGATCTGGAACCAGAGGGCATCACAAATCCCTGCGCTCATGGAGGTGCGTGTTTTATTTCTCGCACATAGTTTTCTTTCGCATCTGGATCCCAGATGGCGGAGACGCTCCAATCAGCCGCCTATCGATCAAAGAAGAGCGAGGTGGAGCACAAGAATAGAGGCTAGTACGTCAAACAGCCCCGTCTTTTGGAGCTGTTCTCACTGACCCAAAGCTTGGCGGCTCTCGCCGGACGCAACGAGCTCTCATTTGACCAACTTGTGGCCTCGCCAACTCTCGCCCGCCACGTCAATGCGTTCGCCCGAGATCTGACGCTGTTGTCTGATAATGGTACTCCTCTCAGTCTGGTCTTCCGCCGTCGTTCCTCCTGCCTTACAGCAGCATGGAAGACCATCCGCGGCGTTTCTCTCTCACCGAGGTCCGAGCACGAAAATCTTCCGCCGAGAATCCAGTTGCTTGCCCCTTCTGCGACAACCGGCGATTCCCAGAGCGGCGGTTGCGGGATCATATAAGAGACGCGTAAGTAATTTCGTGCGTTCGACCCTGCCACCATCCTGACTTGTTAAAATCTAGCCACCCCGAGGACCACGTGGGTATTGCGACCAAGACGCATCGTTGTACGCTTTGTCTCGACGACTCCCGCCAATACAATTTAACGACTCTCAAACGGTATGCCTTTGACAGGTGAGCTGCACTTGAGATACTCTCCCGAAACGTTCCTCTGAGCATGTATTCCAGCCATCTCGCCGCACGACGGGATCTCTTCTAGCTGAGCGGTATTTTTCTCTTCTTTTCGTTTCATCATCTAGTTTTCAGTCCATCCGTCTATGATTCCGCCCTCGCGCAGGTCGCCTCACGGAGCTGGTTCAAGACGAATGGGCGTGGAATTTTCTGGATTTTGCTTGGGTTGGCTGGGATCTATTTCAATCTTAGATGAAGGGCAGGGGGCGGGCGGGGATCGGTTTCGGGCGTACGAGGGATGTTCTGGGACTGTACTGGGTCTTGTAATCGTATCGACATGCTGTATTCTTCATTTCACGCATGTATCCCACGAATCTTACGGGGCTGTTGGAAGTATTTGAGCGTTTCCATACCAGGACAAGCCCGAAACCGTATATTCAAAGCTTGGATCCTGTAGTAACCGCGAACTTTCAGTCGACGTCCAGCGCGGCCTCGGTCAAGGCTCGACCACTCTGAATCAGGTTCTGCAGTACTTGCAAATAAGCTGAGACTACAAATCGAGATTGTAAGCCATGATATAGTATTTTACCAACATGAACGCACTGTTGCCTGTTCGAACATGTTCGGGGAAGAGTTCTGACCATGCGTGGGCGAGGGCACTCGACAGGAGGCGACTGTCCGCACTCGAAGAATTTGAGAACAACCTCGCCTTGTTATCGGGGAATATGTTAGCGAGATAATCTATCTCCTCCACTGGTGTACAGCATGCCACAGACGACGACTAGGCGCAATTTCCCGGCTTGTGGCGGGAAGCTCCCAAAGGTTTCCAGGACTTGAGCGCGGTAGTCAAGATCGGTAATGCCCTCGAAAATTTGTCGCATTTCATCGTCAGTGCGCATGCCACCTTGAAGAGCCTACGTCCTAATCAGTACAGATATCCTCGGAGCGAGTTTCACGTACTATAAACTTGGAACGCGCCGAGTGTTTCGCCGCTTCGAGTGGAGGGCGTCTCTCTACTTCAAGGATGTAGCTGGACCGCTTATAAGGTAGTGCTCTGCACGAAGACCTAGGACACTCTCACCTGTGCGTACGCAGATACTCGGGCGGCTGGTTTGCGAGGTCTGCAGAAAAGGCGCCCCAGGCCAGGAGGCCGTCTCGCCAGTGATCAAGCCACTTTAAGAAGACCTTCATGTCCTCCTCCCTAGGACCCAAAGCGGTGGAATGATCCACACAGATGGGCTTGTGCAGTTTCCAGTCTTCCTTTTGACATTCAGAGGAGCAGTAGCGGGTGACATGGCAGCGAGCGCATCTGCGCAGCTTAGGGTCCCCAGGTTTGTTGCAACGGTAGCATAGATCGTTTGAACCTGCGCAGAACTTGATCAACGGCATTGTGAATGTCCTAGGGGAAGGCGCAGGTAAGCGCCGAAGCCTCGAGGCAGTTCGGCCCCAACGGGCCGGCTCTGAGATTTCTCTCATTGGTCAAAGCAGA